>PVJD01003627.1:0-158275 GCA_004026545.1 Mormoops blainvillei | reverse complement strand
GGCAGTTGGTGGGTGAGCTCGTTGATGACGCGAGGCCCTCACGTGACCCGGAGCTGCAGAGCGACGCAGCGTTCGGTGCAGTTGTCACTCCCTTCTGGGTACCAGCTCCCCGCTGCCCTGCGCACCGCGGGCTGGCGTCGGGCCCGGGAAAGCGGAGCAGGTAAGGGCCCGGGGCCCGCGCGGAGGCCAGGGCGGCAGCCTCCCGCCAACCCCCGAGGCCGGGGATCAGTGCAGCGGTCCCTGCTGGCTTTCTCCACCCCCGGCATTCTTGGGAAAGTAAACAGTGACCCTCGGGGTGCGGGTGCTGGGGCAGCAGGGTTCCAGGGAGGGTAGCAGAACAACTCAGCAATGGGAAATCATCCCTGAACTCCTATAGGAAAATGGTGAACCGGGTGGAGGGAGAGTGGGCGGGAGACGCGGCCCGGGGAGGGCTGGGAAGGGGAGGGCAGGGGCGAGTGGGTGCCGAGCGCTCAGCTGCAGCGGCCCCCGCCCCCCCACCCTGGCCCTCTGCAGGTCTGCGGGTCCAAGTGTCGCGGCGGCGCACTCGCGGCGAGAATCGGGAGGAGGAGCAGACAGCAAGGATAGGCCCAGGTGGGTGCGGGAGACAGTGGGGTGGGGCGTGTGCAGAGACGAGTCTGAGATCCCCCCAACCAAATCTTCCATCCCCCATTCCCCGTCCCCAGTCCTCCATTTCGCTGTCTGCTGAGCTCTGGGAAGAATCCTGGGAAAGAAAAAAATGGTGTGCTTTGGGGGAGGGAGGGAAAAGGAGAGAGCTGGAGGGAGGGGCTGGAATTGGAGGCCCCCTAGAGGACGCAGGAAGCTCCTAAGGTGGGAAAAACGAAATTTTAAAACCTTTCATATCAGGGGTCTGAACCCTACCGGTCAGTGCACCCAGCATTCAGTCTGCCCTTGCCTTTGTCTCACTTGTGTTCAAAGAAAAACAACGAGGAAAAAAATATCATCATGGCAAATATGCACCACGAAAACGAAGAAATGGAGCAGCCCATGCAGAATGGAGAGGAAGACCGCCCTTTGGAAAGGGGCGAAGGCCACCAGCTCGGAGGAAATAATAGACGGGGACAGGCTCGCCAACTGGCCCCTAACTTCCAATGGGCCATACCCAATAGGCAGGTCAATGATGGGATGGGTGGAGATGGAGATGATATGGAAATGTTCATGGAGGAGATGAGAGAAATCAGGAGAAAACTTAGGGAGCTGCAGTTGAGGAATTGTCTGCGTATCCTTATGGGAGAGCTCTCTAATCACCATGACCATCATGATGAATTTTGCCTTATGCCTTGATTTCTATCGTTTTTCATGAGATTAATACTGTGACTCCCACTGTTGTTTTCTTTTTCCTTGCATTTCCTGATATGCCTTTACTGATCCATTTGCTGTGAACCGTATGTAATTTCCATGTGGCAAGTGGGTTCTGTGTTACCAAGTTCTAATTGGAGATGGCCTTGGCACGCAGTCTTAAGTTTCTGTCAACAGTAGTGTCACCCATTTGCATGGAAAAATGTAAAGTTAATAAAGCAGTGAAAAAGCAACCTATACATTTATTGTCTCATTAAAAAAATATATATATATGTACATATACACACACAGGGTGGGGCAAAACTAGGTATACCGTTGTGAGAACATGGAACACAGAGTTTATTCTTGTATTATTAATTAATTATTATTATTTTCCATATGAACAACTATAAACCTACTTTTCCCCACCCTGCACATATGAGTGCTCCACCCTCCAAATCTAAAATCAAATCCCCTAGTGTGTTAATTGGGGCACATTTCTCTGTGGTTAGACAATGTATGCATTTTTCTTTTTATTGAGTTTTAGAAGTAATGAAAACAATTATTAAGTGAGCCTGTGAATGTATTGGGTTGACCGAAAAGCCTATTTAATTTAAAATAAAAGGCACATATTTCATTTTCACCAGTAAGTTTATTGATTTGAATATATTGAGTATGCGGCTATCTCCCACATGGTATAATATTGATTGTTCTCAATTAATGTCTCGATTTGATCGCTATCAGCTTAACTGGTCTACCCAATCGTGAAGCATCATTAGCGAGAAATCTCCAACACAAAACTTCGCCAACCACATTTGACACATTCAGTCACAGCACCTTCTCCATTCACTGCACAAATCTTTTTTGCATTTCTGTTGTGTTTTTACCTTTCTTGAAATGATAAAGCATAATATACTGAAAACATTGCCTATTTTCTTCTGTCTTCAATATTAAAATGGCTACACAAAGATTCACCAATTTCGATAAGATTTTTAAATGTATGCTGATACAGCAGCCGTCACAATACAATCTAACAAATGTGTTTCAAATGAAGTTAAAAACAATAAGTGCTAGTACAACCATCTTATGGAAAAAAAAGAACGAACTTTTTGGCCAACCCAATAGTACAGGTAGCACATAATTACTGGTTCAACAAAATTTTAAAAAAATTAAAATATCTTCCAGTCTTAGCTGGAAGAATAAGCTCTTTTATTACAGATACATGTTTTAAAGAGCCAGTCTTCTGTAAAATGGGGAATAATGCTTGCCTTACAGGCTGCCGAGTGGATTGGATAAGATGTAGAACTGTGTTGAGCTACCTCCTGTGCAGCTCTCCAACATTTAACAGGACCCTGGCCCCTATCAGGTACATGGAAAGATGAAAGGGAGTTTTCACCCATGCTCATAAGTCCAGAGAGAAAATAGATGGGTTCCACCTTGTCATTGCTCTGATATTTGCAATACTCCCGCTCCCCTAATTGCTACCCTGTCAGTTGGGAATGCTTTCCCTTCTGCTGGGTCCTGTTGCCAATATGCTAGAGTCATCAAGGTAACAAAAACCCGCTGATCGCTCTGGATTCCTTGGTGAGCTCTTTGACCTCTTTGACCAAATTCCCCTTTGACCTCTATAGAAGGAGAATACCTTTATCTTCACTTTAGAGTTATGTTTATCAGGTGAACAACATTCCCATGGTTCTTTGCCTTAATGTTGGTTCTTAACAAAATAACCTTTTTGGGGTTTTATTTTTATACCTCTCCTCTTCAGAGAATTCAGACATGAAGGAACTGGGACCTAGCTCAAGAGATATATCTAGACGTTTCAATCCAGTATGTCCAGATTGCACTACATCAAAACACCAAAACAAATAGGCTAAATTGCCCATGTTTCTACTCTTTGGGAGTGTTCTCAAAAGAGCATTTGGGCAAGCCTGCCCAACCCGTTTAACAGACTTACCTAGGAGACATGTAAATTACATTTGGGGAACACATTTTAAAGCTGAAATACTCCTTTCCCATTTTTTATCCCTACCACACCTGAAATATGAAACTGCTTTTATGTTCTTAAAAACAGTACTAAATATCATTGTGATTATGTGAGTGTGTGCCCTTCCCAAGACAATGATTTTGTCTTAATTATCCTAGAGCTCAGTTTCCAGTGTGGTGCCTGATAGTAGGTATTAAATGTTGATATTTAATTATTAATTGTTTTGATTGATACTTAGCTATAATGGAGTACAGGACCCAGCTCAGTGCTGTTCCTAACTGTCCTTTGTAATTAAGTGACCAAAGGCAAGTAACTACTGTACTTTGCCGTGTATAATTGTGCACTTTTTAGCCCAAATTTTTGAGGGAAAAATAAGGATGTGCATTATACATGGGCGATACTGATTCCATGTCTATATAAATGTTTTTTATTCTTTTATTTATGGTTATGCATTAAAAGTGTAACTCTAGAAAGCAATAACGATATCCGTATGCAAAATAATACCCTGGAACACAAGAATTGGTTTTGTTTCTAAATATAAATAAATGAATAATTGAATTAAAAAATTAAAATGAAAGATTTTTTTCCTGAAAATTTGTGCCAAAAACGTGGGTGTGCCTTACACATGGGAGCACATTATACGTGGCAAAATACTATACTTGGGTGGAAAGTATTGCTTTTCATTTCCAAAGGAGCTTGGTAAGGAAATTCTCTAACCCAAAATCGGTGATGTTTTTTAAACCTTGTATGCATCAGTGTTTATGGAAACACAGACCACTTATTTTCCTGGTAATCACCTAGGGAAAATGTTTAAAATACTGACAGTTCCTACTCAAGTCTCAACCCGTTGTCACCCCTGAATCACCTGATGAGGAACAACAGTTTTGACATTTCCTCAGGTGATTCTGATGCATCTGAGTTTTGACAACATAGGCATTGAGAAACACAACAGTGATTACACCACTGATATTGTGCTTTAAATTACCTGAATTATTTGACTCCACAGTGAATATACCTTTCCAAAATATAATATTTCTAAAATCAGATTGCGTTCCACAATCAATGTATGTATTTAAACCAGTACTGTTTTTAGTTTTCCAAATATCCTATTAATTCATGAATTTATTATTAATAGTATTATTAATCATGAATGTAATACTAATAATTATACAATTATTTAAAAAGTTAGGCATTATCATTTCTGTGCAAGCTGTGTCCTTTTCTTTTTAATCCTCACCTGAGGATATGTTTTTATTGATTTTTTTAGAGAGAGAGAAACATCCCATACAGACCATAACCAGGGATCAAACCCACAACCTAGGTATGTGCCCTGATTGGGAATCCAAACTGAAACCTTTTGGTGTATGGAATGATGCTCCAACCAACTGAGCCATTGGGCAGGGCAAGCCTGTGCCCTTTTACAATGATTTTTGTCTTCACCACCCTGGAGCTCAATTTCTAGCACAGTGCCAAAATAGTAGATATTTACTAACATAATAATGCATTTAATTATTCATATTAAATTTATAAAATAA
Source organism: Mormoops blainvillei (assembly GCA_004026545.1). NCBI lineage: Eukaryota > Metazoa > Chordata > Mammalia > Chiroptera > Mormoopidae > Mormoops > Mormoops blainvillei. The sequence goes on along the minus strand of PVJD01003627.1, from coordinate 153,460 downwards.
CGAGTCTTTGAGGGTGGTTAGTTTTTCACACCCATGTTTTAAAAGTTTCAATGAGGAAAATTTTAAAATGTAACACTTTATGTAATACAGGGTCATTATACATATTTGGATTTTACAGAGAATGTAAGGAATATAAGCAATGCCATAACCCAATCATCCAAAGAAAATACTTGTAAACTTTTTATCATTTTCCTGTATTTAGTTAAGAAAAAACCAGGAGCAGAATCTCTTTAGAGGAATATTGCATCTTACAAAGCTCCTGGCAATGAGACATATTTAACTTGTTAGGTTTATTTTATTGTCTATCTCTCCTCCAGTCATCAAAGCCATTGGCTCATATTTGACCAACTTTCAGTTAGCTCCTGTTTTTCAAAACTGAAAACAGTCATTATGTTTTAGCAGGTCTATTCTCAAATGGCAAATTTGGGAACATTAAGTGACTACATTTACTTACAGAACAAGACAGTACTATTTATTTTTTAAACTTAAGAGTTGTGCCATACATCAAAAAAAGATTGGATTACATGAATGAAATGGACGAAAATCTCATATCTTCTGTCTTCTTTCCTGACATCACATTTTTCATGTAATAAACATGCTTGTTTTGTTTAGAAAGATCCCATTTTAAATCTTCAAGAAGATACCATACAATGTAGTTGCTATCTTGTATAACTTAGTAGGAATGCTTTCTAAGTGATATAAAATACATAACCAAATAAAGAAGGCATTCTTATAAGTTCAAAAATCTTAATATTTACTTGTATTTTCAGTTTTACCATAAACATTATTTTAGAAGTTATGATTATTCTGTTTAGAAATTTACCCCTTCCCTTGTAGCTGATGGAAAATACAAGCTTATTTAGTAAAAATAAACCAATAAATTTCATATTGATACAGAGAAATCTGATTAGCTCACTGGGGAGAAGTAAGGAGGGGCCATAGGAGGAGACTGCCCAAGGCCATGGCAAACAGTCTAGGATGGGATTGGCTGAGAGCTGAATGCCTCCAGAGAGCATGGAATGATGGGCTAGAAGATTGGAAATAAAAGAAGCACTCTTGGGCTCTCCGGCTGGTGCTGGCTCTCATGCTTTTCTCCCTCGAGGATGCCTGGATGATTGTGCTGCAACTGCCTGCATTTTGTAACATATGGTGTTTTGGATGGGAAGGAACTCTGGGTGCAGCCTAGGGTTGGGCTGACCTGGCAGAGGGTGGCAGGGTTGTTCTTTGCATGTTCTAGAGGGGACGACCTTTAAGGCAGAAGCCTTCCATTCTTGCAAAATTGTGTAGCTTTTGTATGTTATGTTGTTTCAGTTTGTAAACTAATCCTTGAGAAATAAGATAATTAAAAGCTAACAGGGGGAAATGATAGGAGAACTCAGGTGTTAAAGAGTTTAGCCTTAATTGATAGGCTTAAGTGACTAATGCATGTGGAAAGCTGTTATTCCAAAATTGTAAAGCTTTTGAATAAAGACTCCTTTTATCACCAAACCTTTGCCTCTGGAATTTTGCGTAGAGGGTGGCAGGGGCAGCAGGACCCCAATTGCTGTTCGGTAACAATATGAGGAGAGAAATCTTCATGTATGTGCCAATTAAAAATGATAATTTTACCACAAATTAAAAGTTTTATTGAGTGTCTGATTGTAAAGTGTGCATTCTAAAGTGGTTCTGTTGTTGCTTTGGAACAGAAGAGAAAGTGTATTAAGAAACTTTTAAAATCTTTAACACCCAATTTACTGAGATCCCATGAGTGTAAATTAATTTTAAGTTTTTATCTATGTCCCTAAATTAATAAGTATTACTTAATTTCTATATTAAATTTTGATTTTTAAAAGAGAAAACAAATTAAATGTGTCAATCAACTTGAAGACAGTGAAGAACATGATGAAAATTTGTTGAAAAAAACAACAAACAAGAATATCGAATTTCAAATTACTTCTGAGTCCTTAGCTGGTAATAGAAACTTAGTAGTCATTACCGTGGTAATGCCTCAGTTTATTTTACTCTGTTGTTTGGTAAAATGGAGATGATAATTTTGAGGGCTGCTGTGAGAACGAAGAGGTAAAGAGCTTGTAAACTGTGATTAACTGCTTCTTGTGTTCACCTGTACCTTAAAGATCCAAGTCCCTCAGATTCCTCTCAGTTTCTGGAAGTAGCATCCAAACTTTATGTCACAAGCCAACTCCATTCCTCTACTGTGGTGAGCCAACTACTACGCACTCCCCACCATGCTCCCGCCTTCACTAAAGATTTCTCTGGACACCTCAGTGTGCCAGTGTTCCAGTTTGTCTCCTCCACAGGTGTGCATAAAGATGTTCTACCTGATTGAGAGTTGTACTAGCTTAGGTGGGTACTATCTTAGTGATGGCTGAACTATGGTATGTTGTATATTTTTATTAAAAACACTTTTTCTCAGCACGTGTTTGTGGGTTTTGTGTGCATGCAACCAGCACTCTCTTCTCCAAAACATTCAGATATTAGGGGCTGGGTCTCGTTTTTTATCCACCCTGACAATATCTGTCATGTAATTAGAGGGCTGAGGCCATCTCCATTTAAAGTGAATATCAATATGGTTGTCCCACAAATTGTTAATGCTCTTTTTATATTTTTCAGTCTTTTTTTCTCTCTGTTTCATTTTGAATTGCTTCTGTTGCTGTTTGGGTTTACTAATCTTTTGTTTTGCAATGTCTGATGTGTTATTAACCCTATCAAGATTTTCATTTCAGGCATTGTCATTATCATCTCTAGATGTTCAACTTGGGTCTTTTAAAATATTTTTATATTCCATATCTCTACTAAACATGTCCAACCTTTCCTCAAGATTCTTAAACATAGGTAATGCAGTTATAATGTCTGTTTTAATGTCCTTGCCTCATTCTACCATCTTTGTCATTTCTAGGTCATTTGTGATGGATTTTTCTCCTTATGAGGGAATAAATTTTCCTGTTTCTGTGCATGCTTGGTAATTGTTGATTGGATGGTAGACATTATGAGTTTTACCTATTAATTACTAGATATTTTTGTATCTCTGTAAATATGTTGGTTTTTATTCTGGGACCCAATTAAGTTACTTGTAAACAGTTTGATTTTTTAGGTTCTTGATTTTAACCTTGGTAAGACAGGACCAGAGTAGTGTTTACTTTAGGGTTAATCATATCCCACTAATGAGGAAAAACCCTCTGAGTACTCTGTATGACGTCCCATGAATCATGAGGTCTTCAATTCTGGCTAGTAGGAACATGCATTTTTCTCAAACATGTGTGAACTTAAGAAATAATTCTGTTTAATCCTTTTAGGTGGTTCTTTTGCTGGTGTGGGGTAGTTTCCTCACAGGCATCTAATGATCAATACTCAGGTAAATAGTCAGGGGGACCCTCTGGAGATCTCCTAAATTCTTTCTTTGTGAGCTTGCTCTTTTGTGGTACACTGCCCTGCAAACTCTAGCTGCCTTAATGTCTCCAGATTCCAACTTTCTTGTCCTAAACTGTGGAATATCACTGGGCTCTCCCTAGATTACCACGTTCTGCTCTGTGGCCTCAAAACTTTCTAAAGCAGAAAATAGGCTGGGGCAATCATAGAATAACATTATTTATTCCCAGTCACTCAGGGATTGCTTACCTCTGTTGCCTGATGTCCAGTGTCTTGAGAACATTTGGCACATAGATTTAACATAGTTTTTTAGTTGTTTAAGATTGGAAGGTAATTCCAGTCTCTGTTACTCTACTACTTAGGAGCAGAAATCCTGGTATTCTTGAATAAGTGCTTAATGTAGCCATTGTGGATCTTCGGGGAATGGATCCTGAAGTCCTTAGCCCAGTTCTACCCTTAACTAAAAAACAACAGGCAAGTCACTTCATTTTTCTAGAAGCAGAGGCTTACATTTCCCAACTAGCCTAGCAGGGGCTGGATGACATAGTAAATGAAAACATAAATAAAATTTTTGCATTGTATTGTAAAAGAAAAAATGCCCTGGAATACTTGTTAAAAACAAGGAAGATTTTACTCAAGGCTTCTGCAACAGGAATCAAGACTATTGCAATAGGGTAAAGAGATTGAACTCAAGAAAGAAAGGTGTGTAACTGTATATGGAAATGTGCATATACAAATTTTAAAAAGACATAAAGTAATTAATCACTGATGACATTTTGGAATGGATGTGTAATTAAAAGCAACTTTTCTGTTATTTACTTCAATGCCAGTTTTTTATATTTTAATTTTTTCTACAGTTCCAGTCTCATTGCCATTAAAACAATTCTGATAATGTATGTCATTGTGACCAAACAAAGTGGAGGTTCGCCTGCCTGCTGCAACAAAAGCCAAACTCATGAGGCAGGTGCTGGTGCAAAAGGAAAGAGGTTATATTCAGGTGATACATGATCTGGGGGAATGGTGGACTCCCGTCTCAAAGACCATCTCACCTTTCTTCTGAAGCCCACAGTTCTTACAGAGATAGGGAGGGGAGGACTTTTTTCCCTATCCATTAACCTTGCTTGCTATTGGCATGCTTGGGGCCCTATCCATTCATCTTTCTAGCTTTCAGCATGCTGGGGGGGTTGCTGTCCATTAATCTTCCTAGGTTTTGGCCTGCTTGGGCACTGCCAATTCATATTTCTAGCTTTTGTGGCCTTGGCCCTATCCCTTCATCTTTCTAGCTTTTGACATGCTCTCAGGGCCCTATCCATATATCTTTTTAGCTTTTGGTATGCTTGTGCCCTATCCATTCATATTTCTAGCTTTTGGTGGCTCAGTGTAAGAACCAACCCTTCTGCTATGTTGGCCAATGGGGGAGACTCCTCAGTGCTCCAACTGTCTACAGTAACATCGTCATGCTAATTTGGAATGTGCACTACATTCCAGACAGTGTTCTAAGCTATTTAAAGGTACTCAAATCTGTGAGAGCTAGACTATAGATATCCCCACTTTACACAGGATGAAATTAAGGCCCATAGAAGTTAAGCAAATTACCTAATGTTGTACAGTTAGTAAGTTGCAAAACCTGGATATAGCCAAGACTTGGGCTCTAGAATCAGTGATTTCAGCCTCTCAAAAAACATAATAAATTCATTAAAATGCTGATTGGGACTCTAGAGACAGCTACATATTTTCTTAAATAGAATTTTTAAAATTGTTGTTTTTCTAGATATTTTAGTAGTGGCAAATCTCAATCTTATTGTCTCTTCTACAGGAAACCATGTTTTCCCTCATGTTGAATAAAACTGGACATAATGGAGATAATCAGGCAATTGATGTTTGGAACCAAAAGGGAAAAAATGGAGTCCCTGACATCAAGGACTTGAGAGGTCACCATAATAAGTCCAAATTGTGAGAAAGATGAGATTAGGAGAAACCAATAACTATGAAGAAGCAGAAGCAAGGACACAGAGAAAAGCTATCCAGTAAAAATTTAAGACACAGCAATGGGAGAAAAATAGACATTTGTTGCGTGAATGCATATTTCATGGGACAGAAATGCACCAAGTCAATTCTTTGAGATTTCTGTTATCCATATGCATTTCAAAAATGAATAGGTATTATGTGGTAAATAATATATTTTTCTCCCTGACTGATGTGGCTCTGTGGATTGAGTGCCGACCTGTGAACCAAAGCATCACCGGTTCGATTCCTGGCCAGGAAACATGCCTTGGTCGCAGGCCAGGTCCCTGGTTGGGGGTGTGTTGAGAGGCAACCGGTCGATGTATCTCTCACGCATCAATGTTTTTCACCCTTTCTTTCTCTCTCCCTTCCCATCTCTCTAAAAATAAATAAATATAATCTTTAAAACAAATATAGTTTTTTTGAAAAAAATCATGATAGATTTATTTATCTCCTTTAGTAAAACTTGAATATCTATTGGAGAAACTTAAAAAGTGAAGGGCTACCTGTGACCACAGCCAGCACTGTAGCTTAAACATACTGAGCAGGAAGCCTGGGACAGAGAAACAATTGATCTTTATGAGCAAAGGAACAAATTTTAGACTTGTTTAGATTGAGATACACTTGGGACATTCAGGAGAATTATACTAGAGAAGGGAATAAACATCTGTAAGGCCAGTAAAGAGAACAGTCTAGGCGAGAGGTGTGGAATTGGGTGCCCTCGTCACTATGACTAGTGACAACTACAGAAGTGGATGGGATCAGCTGAGGAGAACATGGAGACTGAGAAGAGAGAAGACTCACAATATTTAGGGAAGCAATATAGCTCAGGCTCTAAGAGTCCTGGGATTGGAACCTGTCAGTTCTAGTTGGCTCTAAATCTCCACTCTGTCTGTCAGTATTACAAGTAAAAGTAAAACTATTGATATAAAATAGTTACATAAGATTCACATTGAATATAAAAACAGAAAGGGTGAACCTAAGAGAATGTTGAAAGGTATAGTATGCAAATTACATCTATAAGAAAGCTGGCATTATTTTCAAGTATTAAACAAGGTAGAATTCATGGCAATGGGAACTTATATAAAGAGAGACATTTAATTAAAAAAATCAATACACCAGAATGGTATCATAGTACCTATAGAGACAATGGTACCTATCATTTAGGTACATATTTATATGTACCTAAAGACAAAAAGGAAAAAAGTTAGAATAAAAAGACAAGTAGAAAAACCCATAACCATAGTGAGAAAGAATAACGTCTTTGGTAACTAATAGTATTATCAGAAAAATATAAGTAATAACATCAAATATATTTCTTAATTATTAACATATTTGACCTTGTTCACAAATGTTGAACCCAGCAAACAAAAAATATTGAGTAACTGGGGAGATGTAAGTTGAAAATTTTCCAGAGCTTGCTCAGGTGGGAAATTGTTCAGTCGTCATCAGCCAAATTGGAGAGTCTTCCTTGAACATTGAGAGCATTCAGTAGAGTCTTCAGAAGGAAAATATTTGATATTGGTAATAAAATAACCCCAGAGTAAAACCTACTGTAAACATGCCTGATAAAGTTTAAAGATAAGCCTCAAAAGAGTTAAACGATCTGCCTACCAGAATGAAATCCAGCACCTTTAATAGAACAAAACATAATCCAGATATTCAACCACATAAAATTTACAATGTACAGTATCTCATTAAAAAAAAAAGTACTGGCAATACAATAATGGTAGAAACGTGACCAATAGTCATGAAGAAAAAATAGTCAATAGAAGCAGACCCAGAGATTACAGCAATAGTGAGATTAGCATCCAAAGATTTAAAACAACTATTATAAATATGACCAAGGATTTAAAGGAAAATACTAATATAATGAGGGTTAACTGGCTGCTATAAAGGATATAAATGAAGATATAAGATACAATTTTGGAATAAAAATTTTATTTGTTGGGAATTACAGAAGATTAGACACTGCAGAAGAAAAGATCATTGAGTCAGCTGGCATAGCAACAAGCACTTTCGAGAGTTTCCTCAGTGATCTGTAGAACAATGTCAAGCTTTCCAATATACCTGTAATTAAAAAATAGAAAAAAAAACTTGAAAATAATGGCAGAATGTTTTCCAAATTTAAGGAAAACTAAAAACTCAAATATTTAAAAAACAAACAGTGAATCCAAGCATAACAAGTACAAATAAGACCACATTAAAGCATATAATTACAAAAATACCTAAAACCTAGCTATAGAGAGAAAATGTTAAAAGCACCTGGAGAAATGTGACACAAAACATAAAGGAAAACATAGGTAAAAATCACCATGTATGGATTACTTATGAACAGGGAAAGCCAGAGTAAAATGAAAGCCAGAGTAAAAAGTAAATGAAAGTGCTAAAGAAAATAAAACTTGTCCAAATTAAAAAGCTTCTGCGTGGCTAAAGAAAACATCAGCAAAATGGAAAGGGAACCAACCATGTGGGAAAATATATTTTCCAATGATACATCTGACAAGGGTTTGATCTCCAAAATATATAAAGAACTCACACAACTCCACTCCAGGAAGACAAACAACCCAATTAAGAAACTGGCAATGGATCTGAACAAGCACTTCTCCAAGGAGGACATACACAGGGCCCTGAGACATATGAAAGGATGATCGGCATCACTAGCTATCAGAGAGATGCAAATTAAAACCACAATGAAATTCCACTTCACACCAGCCTGAATGGCCATCATAAACAAATCAACAAACAACAAGTGATGGCGAGGTCGTGGAGAAAAGGGAACCCTAGTACACTGTTGGTGGAAATTCAGACTGGTGCAGCCATTGCAGAAAACAATGGTATGGAATTACCTCAGAAAACTAAAAATGGAACTGCCTTTTGACCCAGCAGTTCCACTGCCAGGATTATATCCTAAAAATCCGGAAACACAAATTCAAAAGAACCTATGTACTCCAATGTTCATAGCAGCACAATTTACAATAGCCAAGAATTGGAAGCAACCTAAGTGCCCAATAGTAAATGAGTGCATCAAAAACTGTGGTACATTTACACAATGGAATACTACACAGCAGAAAGAAAGAAAGAGCTACTACCCTTCACAACAGCATGGATGGACCTGGAGAGCATTATGCTAAGTGAAATAAGCCAGGCAGTAAAAAACAAATACCATGTGATTTCACCTATAAGTGGAGACTAATCTACAAAACAAACAAGCAAGTTTGATGTAACTGGAGACATTGAAGTGAAGAACAAACTAACAGTGAACAGAGGAGAGGAGGGAGGGGAAGATGGGGGGAAACAGGGGAAGGGTGGTCAAGGAACATATATGGGGGACTCATGGACAGAGACAATGGGGGGTGGGGTCGAGGGTGGGGGGAAGAGGGAGTGGTGGGGGAAAATGCACAAAACTGTACTTGAACAACAATAAAAATATTAAATAAAAAAGGAAAACTTGTCAAATTAGAATTTGATAGTCTGTGTAAATGTTTTTCAAAATAATTATAAAATGCTTTAGTAGTCAACCATACCTGAAATGATTTGCTGCCCGTAGACCAGAAATACATGAAAAAAAATTTAAATGTACTTGTGACTGAAGGAAAATGATGCCACATGGAAGTTTGATTCCATGCAAATAGATAAAGAACACCAGATCTGGTAAAGGTGCAAGTAAACATATTGTTCTCAGTTTTCAAAAATTTTAAAAGATTATTTTTAAAACTAAAATAAGATAAATACGTTATGGTATTTTCATGACATGTATCTGTAAAACATGACAAAAATAACACAATGAAGGAGAAAAAATAGAATATGATTGTTATGATTCTTAATTTATATGTGAAAAGCTAAATTATTATTTAGAAGTAGATAGTAATAAGTTAAACTACAGTATTTCAATTTCAAATAAGTTAGTTAAAATATAGTGTACTAACAAGCCTACAGAGGCGTTGACATAAATTAATAAAAATGTTCAAGTAGAGGACTTCTGGTCAACATAGCAGCATAGGCAGACATGGCCTGCCTCTTTATACAACTACATCAAAATTATAACTAAAATATAGAACAACCATCACTCAGACCCATCAGAAATCAAACTGGATGGAAGTCTGACAACTATAGAATTAAAGACACCACATCCATCCAGACTGGTAGGTAGGGCACAGATGCAGAACAGATTGGTCCCTCACCCACATGTGGTGGATAAAAATTCAGGAGGGATATCTCAAGAGCCAGGAGTCCCAGGCCAATACCAGACCCCCCAGCCCAGGGTTCCAGTGCCAGGTAGATAAGTACCCACAACTTCTGGCGGGGATTGAGTCAGTGAAAGAAACTGCTGGAGTTCCAAGCTGTTCCTCTTAAAGAACCCACACATGGACTCACCTACTTAGACTCACTCCATCTGAGCTCCAGCACTGGGGTAGCAGCTTGAAATGCACCAGTGGCATAAAGGGAGGAACTGAAGTGTCTGGCATCAAGGTGAGCAGAGGCTATTGTCCCTTTTCTAAATCCTCCATCCACAAAGCTGGCAAGTTGATGCCATATCTGAGAGTCCGTGAACGTGACTGACACTGTTTGACCCACCTTAGAGAGCCCCAGAGACTCTGTCCCACCCAACTTATGGGCCCACTCAAGCTGCTATTCCACATGAATGGCTGGTCTTGGCTCATGCTTCACTACTTGCTAAATACTATCAAACAAGCAACAGCTGGCTTCAGTGAGCCCCAGGCTGGCACTAGCAGCAGCCATCCTAGATTCATAGCTTGGCTTCACCCAGGAATCTACAAGCCCAGCACAAGTAGCAGCCATCTGAGATTGCTTTATAGCTCAAGTAGGTGGCCCCAGGAAGAACACAGGTGCGGGCTGAACTTGGTCTGGACCATGAAGGAAACCCCAGGGTCAGTGCACCCAGTGGACAGCTGCAGACCACATCAGAGCACCACCACCCTGCTCCTGCACAGCTGATCCTCCACGAAGTGTGGAGGTTGGTGGTAAGTGGTCATAGCTAATCCTTGCAGTTGACTACCCTGGGTAAACCCCTCCCATTTATTTGCCAAGAGCAAACAAGGCTCAACCGCAAGAGGAGGGTGTACTCAGCCCACATGAATTGTGCACCTTGAGCACTGAAAGTGGAGGCTGTGCCAAGGGACCCTACAGGACACCTACTACATTAGGCCATGCTACCAAGACACAGTGTCAAAGCAGCTCTCCCTAATACATAGAAACAAACACAGGAAAACTGCCAAAATGAGGAGATAAAGAAACGTGGTCCAAATGAAAGAACAGATCAAAACTTCAGAAAAAGAGCTCAATGAAATGGAGATAAGCAATCTATCAGATGCAGAGTTAAAAACACTGGTTATCAGTATACTCAAGGAACTTAGTGAGGACCTCACCAGCATAAAAAAGATCCAGTCAGAAATGAAGGATACAAATTGAAATAAAGAACAATTTACAGGGAAATAATGGAAGAGTGGTTGAAGCTGAGAATCAGATCAATGATATGAAACATAAAAAAAAAAATCAGAACAAGAAGAAAAAAAAAATGAGGATAGTATAAGCAGCCTCTGGGAAAACTTGAAGCATACCAGCATTCACATCATAGGGGTGCCAGAAGGAGAAGAGAAAGAGAAAAACATTGGAAATCTACTTGAAAAAAATACTGAAAGAAAACTTCCCTAATTTGGTGAACGAAATAGACATGCAAGTCCAGGAAGCACAGAGTCCCATACAAGATGAATGCACACAGGCCCGCACTAAGACACATCATAATTAAAATGCCAAAGGTTAAAGATAAAGAGAGGATCTAAAAAGCAACAAGAGAAAAGAAGTTAGTTACATACAGGGGAGTTCGCATAAGACTGTCAGCTGATTTCTCCAAAGAAACTTTGCAGACTAGAAGGGATTGGCAAGAAATATTCAAAATCATGAAAAACACAGGCCTACAGCTAAGATTGTTCTAACCAGCAAAGCTATCATTTAGAATTGAAGGGCAGATAAAGAGTTTCCTGACAAGGAAAAAACTAAAGGAGTTCATCATCACCAAACCATTATTATATGGAATGTTAAAGGGACTTATTTAAGAAAAAGAAGAGCATCAAAACTATGAACAATAAAATGGCAAAAAATACATGTCTATCAACAATTGAATCTAGAAAACAAATGAAACAAACAAGAAGAGGAGAGATAGAATCATGGATATGGAGAGCATTTTGATGGTTGCTAAGTGGGAGGGGGGTGTGGTGAAATGGGTGAAGAGGTGAGGGGATTAAGAACTACAAATAGGTAGTTAGAGAATAGCCATGGGGATGTGAAGTACAGTGTAGGAAATGGAGTAGCCAAATCATTTATATGCATGACCTATGGACATGAACAACGGTGGGGGGAAATGCTTGAGGGAGTGAGGGGTACTCGGTGGAGGGGGGCAAAGGGGGAATATTGGGACAACTGTAACAACATAATCAATAAAGTATAATTTAAAATGTTCAAGTAATTAGAACAGAGACAGGAAAAGAAAAATGCAAAGAGAGACACAAAAAACATAGCAAAACATAGCAAAATGGTAAATTTGAACCAAAATCTGTTGAAAATTTCTGGAAGTATCAGTGGAATACTTTGTGTAGTGTATAATTGTCTAGCCACTATGCTGTGTACCTGAAGCCCATACAAAATGATTTGAAGGAAAACTCTAATAAAAATTTAAAAAATTAAAACATTGATGTTACAGACATTCCAATTAAAAGGCTAGATTGTCACTCTGGCTGGTGTGGCTCAGTGAACTGAGCACCAGCCTGCAAACCACGGGACTGCCAGTTCGATTCCCAGTGAGGGCACATGCCTGGGTTGCAGGCCAGGTCCCCAGTAGGGAATGCGCAAGAGGAAACCGCATGTTGGTGTTTCTCTCCCTTTCTTTCTCCCTCCCTTCCCCTGTGTCTAAAAATAGATAAATAAAATCTTTTTTTTAAAAAGGCTAGATTGTCTTGGTGAAAAAGCAATAGCCAAATATATGCTTTCTGCAAGATATTGACTTTAAATATAAAGACACATATAGGCTAAACTCAATGGGTAGACAAGCACATACCAAAGAAAATATTAATCATAAGAAAAGCAGAATGGCTATATTAATATTAGACAAAGTATACATAAGAATAAACAATATTACTACAGAAAAACTAGGACATTTTTATAACTACAAAAATATGCATTTCTCAAGAGATCATAGAAGTCCTAAATATGTTGCATCCAATAATATCACTTCAAAATGCTGGAAGCATATCTGGACAACACTGGAAAGAGAAATAGCCAAATCTGCAATTATAGTGGTAGATTTCAATACTCCTCTCTCAATAACTGATGAAGCAGGTAAACAAAAAAAGGTAAAGATGTAAAAGCCTGAACATTAAATCACAGGAATCTGCACACAAATGTTTAAAGCAGTTTATAATTGCCCAATCATTGAAGCAACCAAAATGTCCTTCAATAGTTGAAAGGATAAGCAAACTATGGTTCAGTCATAAATGGAACATTATTCAGCAATAAAAATGCATGAACTGTCAAACCACAAAAAAAAAAAAAAGGAGGAAATTTAAATGCTTACTGCTAAGTGATAGAAGCCAACTTAAAAAGGCTCCATAGTGTGTGATTCCAACTGTATGACTTTCTGGAAAAAGAAAAATTATGGAGACACTAAAAAGATCAATAATGGTTCCCAGGGGTTCAAGGGGAAGAAAGCAAGGATATATAGATGGAACACAGAGGATTTTTAGCACAGTGAAACTTTTCTGCTTGATACTATAAAGGTAGATACATACCTTTGTACATTTGTCAAAACCCTTAGAATGTACAATACAAAGAGTGAAACCTAATATAAATTATGGACTTCAGTTAATAATAATATATCAATACTGGCTCATCAACTGCAACATGTTAATGCAAAGATGTTAATAACAGGAAACTGTTGGGGGAGAGATTGTATATGAGAACTCTCTGTATTTTTGATTTACTATTTCTGTAAACCTAAAACTGCTCTAAAAAATAAAGCCTATCATCCTGGCTGGGTGGCTCAGTTGGTTGGAGCATCGTCCTGTACATCAAAAGGTTGCAGGTTCGATCCCCGGTCAGGTACATACCTAGGTTGTGGGCTTGATCCCCTGTTAGAGCACATATGGAAGGCAATCGATCAATGACTCTCTCTCATGTTGATGTTTCTCTCTCCCTCTCCCTTCCACTCTCTCTAAAATCAATTTAAAAAACAAAACCTTGGGTAAGGATGAAAATTTTAAAAAATGAAAATAAAAAATAAAGCCTGTCAATTAAAAAATAAAGCTGAACACAATTTACTAACTTGAGCTAACTGAAATTTGTAGAACCATCCAAACAATAGCAGAATAAATATTATTTTCAAATAATGAAACATTCAATAACATTTGCCCATATTCTTCACATAAACAAGTCTTAAGAAATATGATTAAAATCATAGAGTATTGTCACTGCTAGCAACAGAATTAAGTTAGTAATAGATACCAGGAAGATAAAGAAAAGTCTCTAATATTTGAAATTTGAACAACATGATTATAAATAAGTTATGGATCAATACAGACCTCATAACATGAGAACATAGTATATCAAAATATGTGGGATGTACACACCATGACCAAGTGAGGTTTATTCCAAGGGTGCAAGCCTGATCCAACATTCAAAAATCAACCAGTGTAATCCACCACATTAAAAAAAATGATCACATGAATTGATGCAGAAGAAGCATTTGACAAAATTGAACACCCTTTCATGATATTGTAAAAACTTTCAGTTAGTTATGAATAGAGGGAAACAAATGACCTATACATAACAATGTACATAATGGCAAAGACTGAATGCTTTCCCCCTAAAACAGGGAAGAAGACAAGTACATTTGGTTTCTTCACTCTTATCCAACATAGTTCTAGCCATTGTAGGAAGGCATGAACATGGGATGAAAAGCATAAAAATTGAAAAAGAAGAAATAAAGAAATAAGCCCTGGCTAGGTAGTTCAGTTGGTCAGAGAGTTGTCCCAACACGCCAAGGTTGCAGGTTTGGTTTTCTGATCAGGAGGCATATATAAGAATCAACCAACGAAGCCATCAATAAATGGAACAACAAATCAATGTTTCTCTCTCTCTCTCTCTCTCTCTCTCCATTCCTCCCTCCCTCCCTTCCTCTCTCTCTTTAAAAATCAATGAAATTTTAAAAAAAATTTAAAGAAATAAAACTATCCCTATTTTCAGATAACATAACTGTCTATGTAGAAAATCCCACATGAACTTGCAAAGAATATCTTATAAAGTAAAACAAATACATTATTTGCTGATGTGTAAATAATTCCTCTATACAAGTGTATCATCAGGCTGCTTATGAAATGACAAAAGGCTTGGTTGTCTTGACTCTTCACCAGGCTACAGTCTCAAATTAGTTCATGTTAAACTAAGAGGATATTGAGGTAACCAGGAGAAATCATCCTGCCTATAAAGTTGTACACCCAGGACTACAGAAGACTGTCATGCTCTCTGCCCACCAAGGAACATCCTAAAGGTTAAGAGGGCATGTCTCAGGGTCATATGGTCTGAGCTTGAGTCCCAGCCTTAACACTTATATTGAGCTAGTGCTGAGGACAAACCCCTTGCACAGACATATAGGGGTATCTACCTCATAGACTTTTGGTGAGGATTAGATGATGCAAGTAGAGCACTTAACACAGTCTTTTTCATATAATAAAAGGTATTGAGAATGAAGTTTACTTACAAAACCTGTATGAAATGAGAAGATTTTATGTAGATAATGCCAAAAATATGTGGAGGCAGAGACAAGGAAAATTGATGTATCTTTATGTTTTTTATCCTATGCCAAAGGGCATGGAGATCCATGGTTCTGTGAGGAAAGCAAGAGCCAGTGATTCAATACCAAAAGGCAACTGTAATGGAGTACATGATCTTCTCTCTTTTACTGTGTTCTTTGTTCTTTTCTTTTTTTAGAGGCGCAGAAGTCAATTGAGTTTGAGAATCTCCTTAAAGAGGCTACATCTTCTGGAGTTAAGATGTTCAAAGTTATTTTCAAATTTGAAAGACCATACGTAATACTAAAGTGAAGAGGAGAAGAAGACAGAGGATTAGCTGCAACATGAAGCAGTAATAAGGAATCATGTCTGCCCAAGTTGCCATTGTGATAACAGGATTTTCACTCAAATAAAGCCCTTTCTTCACTCTGCCAACAGCATAAAATTCATTATTTTGAAGTATTGGAAGAAGAGACTTCCCACAACCACAAACTGTCCAGGTTTTTGTCTCCTCTTTCACCCAGTTCACAGTGATAGGTGTTGGGCCAGAGGTTTAAAGGGAGTCTGACCATTAGAATTCAATGTCTGTTGACCTGGCAACAGGGTAGCTTCATTGTTACCTGCCTAAGGTGTTCTGTCTGAAACTTCCGTTGTTATGGCCACAAACCCTCCAGGTTTTTGTCTCCCCTTTTACTCAGTTCACAGTGATAAGTGTTGGGCCAGAGGTTTAAAGGGAGTCTGACCAGAGGAGTTCAATGTCTGTTGATCTGGCAATGGGATAGCTTCATTATTACCTGCCTAAGGTGTTCCCTCTGAAACCTCCATTATTACTCCAACACTCAGAGTTGTTTCTCATACCCTTGGCATCCAGTTCAGCCTTGGGTAGGGGAGTTACTGCTAGTTTTCCTAGGAACTTGATTCACTGGCTGACTTATTTGGTGTTCCCCATTTGTACTAAAAAATGACTTGTGATTCTCTTCTGCCAGCACATCAGGAGGGAAGAGAAATGCTGCAGCTTTCATCAGGAGCATCCACCCACTGCATTACTACATGTGGTTATCTCCCTCTGGGCTTCATCACAAAGCCTTACTCTTGCTTTGGGTGTATTATGTTGGCAGTCATAATCACAGCGACAAACCATCCAGGTTTTTGTCTCCTCATCCAAGGACAGGCCTCATCCAAGGCCCTTCTTTCCATCCTCCTCCTTAGCGAGTCTCATGGATTGGGGGTCATTTCTCAGAAGCCCTTTGCCTGACCCACAATGGAGGCAGCTCCCCTGACTTTTCCAGGAGGCCCAAATTAATTCCTTTAAAATAATTTACTCCATGAACTCTCTTACTCTGTCTAAATCTATTCATGTCTGTTGGTACTGAACAGAACCTGTGAGTTTCAGCTCTTTTTCAGAAACAGCCCTCTCCCAAAGAAGGATCCTGCCGCCTCCCTGCTCTTCTGGACTGAGCCGCCAGGCTTGGAAAGAGGCTCAGAAGGAGACATCCAACGCTGTGGGAATGCAGGACTGTATTGTCACTGTCTGATTTAGGGACTGCGTTGCCATCATTCAAGGCTGGACAAGTTCACTGGGGATTCAGGCAGATGGAAAACAATTTGCTGGGCCGTGGGAATGCCTGACATGCTTTCAAGGGTGGGGCAATCCACACACACCAAAAGCTGTGTGTAGCATTGTGTGTCACACCAGCAGGGAGTTCCAACTCCTTTATATAGTAAATGCACACAAAGCTGGCAGGGTGCCAAGATATTATAAAACAGAGCATAATTCTGCACATGTGAGCTCATTCTCAAGGCTATGGAAATGCTGCTTATCTTAGCTGCCTAGACATGTGGGTGAGGGAGCTTAACTTACTCTGTTTACCCTACAGGACCTTGGTCCCATTTCCTTCCAGCCTCAGTTGGCCTGTGAATACAAAGGCAGAGCGTCACATTTAAAGTAAAAGGGAAGAGGAGCATACTTTCTGAGGTTGATCAGGAACCTGGCAGAGCTTTCCCCACTACTACTAGAGGGGACGAGTGGGTGCAAACTACAGATATGAATACATTTGAGGGGTATCATGATCTGCAGAGAGTGCGGAAAGAAGGGTGAAAATGCATATGTTTCTATTTTGACTTCTATGTGCTGCAATGTGGGTTCTGATTGGGCTGCGGAAAGAAAGGACATGATTACACCAGTTACATTCAATTAAATCATGTACCTTATGAATGGACTTTGGGGCAAGAGAATAAAGTCACCACCCACCCATTCCCCAACTTTTTCTGTTCCCTTATCTTACCCTCTTGTTTTATTGAGAGAACAGTGTTTCCTTTGAACTCCTGGTGGGTGACATAAGATCCTAATACTTGTCTGCTACATAGGACACTGGAGCAGCAGACAGGAGATTTCCCTGGGTGTCAGTTCCAGACCCTGAACAATAGCTGATGTTCTCATCTCATGGGTAAGTCACTTTATCCTTCTTAGTTATCCTCCCTTGGAAAATGTTTTATTTGTGTTATGTGTGAACTTCATTGCCATGTGGTAGAGTGATGGCACCACAAGCAACAGCAGATGGAGTGTGAGAGTTTGGTGGATGAATTTACAGCACAGACATGGGCTCCTGTACCTGTGTTTACTGATGCACCATTTTGTTTGTCAAGCACTTCCCATTTTCATGTCTGCTTCTCAGGACATCCCAGATTTCTGACTTCTGTCTATATTTCTCTACTGTCACAAAGGGCAGGTCAAAGGGATAGGAAAGGTGGCAAAGAGAGAGGCCCTTGGGAATGTGCCATTTTTCTGCTCTCCTCCCCTGCAAGATTTGGAGAAAAGGAAGAAAATCATCATCCTGTTTCCTCATGTTCCACGTGTTGTCATGTTCCCTTACTTCTCCATACAGGTAACTTCTGAGAAACAGTTTTTCCCTTGAAACCTTGAAAGGTGAGGGGCTACATCAGATCAAGAGCTCTTTTTTGTGAATTTTGGACAGGACCCTGCAGCATCAGCCAAGGGATCTCCCTGGATCTTGGTGGCAAACTTCACCTCCTCTCTCTGGGATGGCTTTGGATTAGTCATCTCACCCATGTGGCCTCACCTATTAAAAAGGATCACACCAGCCATTTCTCCCAGCCAGATAGGTCTGGGCCAGAGAATGAAGTCATTTCCATCCAGAAAAACACTCAGTTTCTAGAAAGAAAATACTTTTCCATATAAGCCCATGGAATTATTTTAACAATGATGCTGCAGGCTCATCAGAATTCTATATTCAGTGACTACATTTAGTTCAATTCAGTTAAAACTACACTGAGTTTCAGGCTCTGGGTGAAGCTCTAGATATATTTGTCATTTCATGGTAGGATGCCTTTGAGATTAGTATCAATGAACTTTGATATCACCGTTCTGGGTAGATTCCTGCCTCTGACACTTACTAGCAAAGTGACCTTGGACAACTTTCTTAATCTTTCTGTGCCTTGAATTCCTGATCTATAAATTGTGATAATACTGCAAAGGGCTTTTATGAAGATCAAACATGTCAGTTAAGTACAAATATGTCATTAAAGTACATGGTATCTGGCATAGAAATGTAGGTTACAATGGATCTTTACTCTTTTTTTCTGCCATCTTGATGTTGAAACTGCTTCTGGCTCTGGCTTTACCTGGTGGTGCTATAACCAATTTAAACATGTTCTACCATCTAAAAGACATTCCTTTTATAAAGGGAAACAAAAGCTAAGCAATATATGTTGGGTTGAAAATGCAGATTTTCGTACTTTGTAAGAATGATTCTACTCTAGTTTGCAGAATTACTATAAGGATAGAAAAAAGACTTGATGACTCTGAATTCTATGTCATTTGCATTTATTTAACAATTATTTCTGGGATGTCTATTATATGCCAGGCCCCACAAGCCCACACACCATGTCTTCATCTCAGAACTTTATCCTAGGCTCCAGAACCATATATTCAACTACCTATCAGAAATGTATCTAAAACAGTCCTTCTCAAATGGGGGTAATTTTGCTTCCCACCCCCAGGAGACATGTGGAAATGTCTGGAGACATTTTTAGTAGTTACAGCTGATGGTACTACTGAAATCTTGTTGGTAGAGGCTAAACATCCCACCATGCATAAAATACCTCACAAAAAAGAGCTCTCTGGCACAAAAATATCAATAATGCTGAGGCAGAGAAAACCTGCTCTGGATCAAGTTTAAAAGCCACTACCTACCTTCCCATCCAACTTTGGAGTCCAACAACCCTGGATTAGGATAACAATGCTGCCTCTTACCAAGCATGTGTCCTTGGAAAATGTATTTAACCCCTATGAGCCTTAGGAGAGCATGTCTGTGGGAAGAATGAAGTATACCAGGGAATATTGATACCTAACTGACAGCTGTAACAAGTTAAAGAAACAGTATGTAAAGTTACTACCACAGTGTTGGGCCTCTGTAGTAAGCCCTTTAAGTGTTAGTTCCCTTCCCATTCCACTTCATAACTTCTGCTTCTAAGATGACTTTAACCTAAAGTACAAAGCCCCCTAAGCAGCATAACTGTGTGACAAAGAGCTTCTGGAAATATGACAACAGGAAGGAAAATAAACTTATACAGGCCCACACTGTGTATAAAAGTTGGTGCCAGTTCTGTGTTGTAAATTTGTCTAAGGGAGGGGGGAAAGTTGTTTAAGAAAAAAGACAGGGCCTAACTTAACCATCTGGCCCATAAATTATAGTTGTCTTTCCTCCCCAGAACAGGAAACATGTGGCTTCATGAGCTGCCTCCTCAGCTAGGGCATGCTAACCTGAATGCAGGTCAGTATCTACTTTGGAAGCCTTTTCTAAACCCTCACGAGAAACTCCCTTGTTTGTAGAAATAGGTCTTCTGTATCAAAGACCATTCAAATAACATAGGCCTTAGAAAACAGATATATGCATTTAACAACAACAGTGTATGTAAATGTCCATTGCTGCTTCATTTCACAAATGCCAGGTATTACCATCTTATGACTTTATCATTGACTGTCTCATTTTCTGCAGACCTGCCTCATTGGAAGAATCTTCTCAGGTGGTCATTAAACTTACAGATTCACAGGCTCATCCCACTGAGTTCCAGATTTAGGAAATACAGGATGCCCTGTTGAATTTGAATTTCAGAAAAACAAAATAATATTTCATGGGACATTTATGCTAAAAAGTATTTGTTGTTCATTTAAATTCAAATTTACTGGGTTAAATATAATCTGGAACCCCTACACATGAAGGGATCAGGAGGGGAACAAAAGTGCTCCAGTCAGCAGCCTCAGCTGAGCCTGCAGTAGATACCAGCACCAATCATCTAGGTGAGTGAGTTCTCCTGGATGTTCCAGCCAAGTGGAGGCTCAAATGACTGCAGCCCCAGGTGACAGACTCCATGTGGAGCAGAAAACCACCCATCTGAGTCCAGTCAACTCATAGAATCCTGAAAAGTAATACGTGGCTACTATTTTTGAGTGTTTTGTTAAACAGAAATTGATATTCAAAATATGTGGTTTTCTTTCATTCTCCCCCTTTTCCTGTGGTCAGTTATCATTAGATAAGATGAGGATCCTCTTATCCTTGAAGGCTTACTAAACTTTGTTAAAATTTTGGCTGTAATACATGTGTATATAGATTTTTTTTAATATTCCCTCAATTCCTTCTTGAAGAAATCTCCAAAGGAAATTTCACAATACATAAATTTCACCCTGTTCTTGGAATTTACTACCTAATTCCAATCACCTTGCGATGAGCCCGATACCAATCATGCCTGTTAAGTGAGAAAGAAGAGGCTGTTGCTAAAAACTGTTCAATGAGCCCCTTAGAAAGTCAGATCCTCAGAACATTGTTTGGTGAGTATTTAAACAAAACAAGGGGGTATTTATTCACTTTGAAAAGCATTCCTCAAAGAAGGTGTCCTAAAACACTTTTTCTTGCTACAGAGACAGCTTTACGAGGGAAGTTCCTTCCTTGGACACTCATAAACAGGATTCTTTCACCAGACAGCAGATAGATATGTATTTAAGTCCTTGGCCTGTGTAACCATCCCAATACAGCACTTCTAGGTATACAAGTCTGTCCAGATCTGGAGTTTATTTATAGGAAGTGGCTTACCTACAGATGTAAACCATTTTCTCTAATATCACTTTTTTTAGGAATAAAGTTGATATATTGCTCTTCTTATTCTTTTTTTCATACATCTTAGTTGGTTTAGAGCTCAAACATACAGCAGGGATGTATGGGCATGGGGACTTAAACCCCCAAGTATTTTGGAGCAAGCCTATAGGAATAGGTGGGAGCCAGGAAGGCATAGAAAGGGGAGAACTGTTAGCGAATTGTAACATGCACCGCTGAAGGCAGAGCAGAAGATTTTCTTCATAAGTGCAACTTACCACCAAGAGTTTTAAAGGGAGAGGGCTTGGGCTGTACTATTCGTTTCTTTTTCTAGTCCAATTCATTCTGGTAATAAAGAAGTGAGTGTACAGAGAGACTAGAAGTGTTTTGGGAATGAATGCTCCTCCATATAAAAAAAAATATCAGGCATGGATGATCAGAATTCCCCAGGACAAATCAATGTATGGTTCAATTGACTAAGTTTCTGCCTACTAAATAATTACAATATTCTAGGCCCGTTTCCTTGAAATAATTCCCAAATTTCTTAAATGAAATTTTCTCTATCATTAACTCACATGTCCATAGACAATTGTTAGTTCTCTGCCATAGATAGCTAACTGCTCACCATGGCATGTAATTTTTGCTGACCCCAAGAAGAAATATACCTACCAGAAGGACTCCTTGTGGTTAATAGGGCTCGAATTCATAATCATAGTCTAGCAGCAATTGTTTCCAGAAGCCTTTGAAGCATACTGCATATCAGAGAAAAGCCTCAGACTGGGCTGCCAAGTCTCCTGCACTTGGTTCCTGCCAGGTGAGCTGGACATTATACCAGAGTTCCTGGAATTGTATTTAGACCAATGGGCTGATACCTGCCCTGTCCAATCAAATCTGCACAGTTATATCTTCATTTCCATCTTTACTGACCGATCAGAGCAGCTCTATAATGACCAATTGGTCAGCACATGATTCTGACCAATCAGGACAGTGCTGTTGGACAAGTCAAATTGCGCAACTTTGAATTCTTTATTTGCATAAAATGAAGGAATCTGGGGAGGGAGTGGACACTTTTTATAAGCAGGCCTCCCCTTTGACTCAGTTTCCTGCTGAGGCTGAGTTTCCCACTTTGCAAACTACTTACGTGAGTAGTTTCTGCTTTTACTGCACCCTGTATCGGGGACCACCGTTGGAGTTGTATTGGTGGCAGTGATCTTTTGTGGATATTTTACTTGTTCACCCTCTGAAGCTAGCTCATATCTAAGAATCTTAGGATCCTCCCCAGGTCTCTGTTTACTAATAATACTCTCCTACTGTCTCATTTTAAATAATGATAAAAAAAACAATCCCTGTAAACATGTTCATGTTGCAACACCTGGACACAGTTCTGCCAACTGCCTGGTTCCCAGTCTAGTGCCTAAAGTTAGTATTGTTTCTCACATAGTGACCTGAAGAGCAAAGGTGTTTAGCTTGGAACTAACAGCCAGGGGGTGGAAGGATGTGTGAAGGCATTTCTGGTGTGAAGGACTAGGCTTCACGTCCTGGTGTTATGGACATAACAAGTATGGACCAACAAGATGGCTGTGCTGACTTTTTAATAGCAGACAGACCTGGCATGGTCGAAAAGCAGATCCCACCTTCAGGTATATGGAACTCAGCTTAGGGTGTGGGTCCCCACAGTGGGGGCTAAACAGCCCTGGGATGTAGGGAGACAAAGGGATCCTGATCCAGTCACCACTTTCAAAATTTGCGGTTTGGTGCCCAGGTGGCTTAGTAGGTAAAGTTACTTTGGTACAACCCAGCCCCAGTAAGTGTGGTGTCCTGTTCCAGGGGTGTCCTTGTGCTACTTTCCTTCTAAAGGCAGAGGCATGAAAGGTAATACAGGCAATGACTCCCTATGAACCCCAGCTCCCCTCCTCACTGCCCTGTGAAATGGGGATAAGAAAGCTTAATGCACAGGATCGCTGAGAACATGCAGTGATGACACAAGAGTAAGCCTTCGGCCCTGTGATCATGGCGGCATCATGATGCCTGTGTAAATTCAGTCCCTTCTTATTCCTTTTCAACTCTGTTGTTAGTGGATAGACCAGGAAAAGAGAAAAAAAATGGCCCTGGTGAGCAGCCCATTATAACGTGATTGTCTTCATCATGACCCATTTGTATCAGTGCTATTGTCATTAACCCAGTTTCTAGCATAATGCTGGGCACACAGTTATATCACTAAAGCAGAGTGATTCTGGACCTTTCTCTGCAGCTCCTCATGCTGGTGGTGGACATCCTATCATGCGTCTGAAGGAGGCAGGTTCTGGAGATCTGTGTCCTGATGGCTGCTGAGGCTTCTACTCCAGGTTCAGGGCAGCAGTCCTCTGGAGACTCCAACACCTCACTCCCCTGGTGGGATCTGATGCCTGGCTCCAGTGAGTTCATAGATCTGATAAAACCATGTTGTGGTGTCTCTCCTGTGAGGTTCTCAAACCAACCTAAAATAAAGAAGCTACTTTTGTCTCATGGGGGTGGGATGGAAAGGGGTTTAGCCAGTGGAATGACATTCCATCAGCAGCTACCTGGTTTGTAGTAGCCCCAAGGCCCATCTTAAACATGTCTTCTTTTGTCTGAAAGTAATAAATTGTCCATCCTGAGGAAGGAATGTGATCTTTACCATACATTTGTAATAAATATACCAAATTGTTCTTACTGGATAATATTATTCATTGATTTCCATGTTTCTCTTAGGTGGGTGTTGAAGTAAGCATTTGCTTAGAAAGTCTTCCTAGCAATTTGAGATTGTTATATAGTTTCTTCCCTGTGGTACATTTTTATCCATTCTATAACAAAAATTTTTTCAGAAGCCAGGGATTTTCCAAATGTTAGTTTAAAATGTCAGTTATAAGACTTTTATTTTAAGTAATAATTACCTTAGCATATTTATTATACTGATACCCAGCTATATCTCCTGAAATAACCAGGTACTCTTAAATATACTTATGTTTACTTTCTCAGTACATAACAGTTTCAGTTCTTTATTACCTGGCCTCCCTTCCCCCTGGCCACCACTCTGCTGGGTACCCAATAAACCACTGATCTCTCACTATAGATTAGCTTTTGTATCTTAGAATTTTATTTAAATAGAATCTAACTTTTTTGTTTGGTTGGTTTTGGTCTGGCTTCTTTCATTAAACATTTATGTTTAGCCATTTTGTTGCATGTATCAACAGTTCATTCCTTTCTATTGATGAGTAGTATCCTAGTATATGGATATACTACAATTTGTTCAAAATTTGTTGTTTTTTTTTTAAAAATGAAAGCTCTAATGAATATTGGTGTGTGAGTTTTTGCATGGGCATATGCTTTCTTTCTTGAGGGTAAATATTTAGGAGTGCAACAGTTAGATTATATGGTAGATGTAAGATTTCCATTGTCAAGAAACTGCCAAACTGGTTGTTCCATTTTTCATTGCCACCAGCAGTGTTTATGAGTTGTACCCTTTACAACTTTTTCTATGCTTGGTACGGTCAGATTTTTTAAAAAAAATTTAGCAATTCTCATGGGGGTGTAATGATATCACATTTTAGTTTTAATTTATAATACCACACTGTCTTAATTACAATGGGCTTATAATGAGTCTTCAAATCTGGGGCTATTCATCCTCCACTTTATTTTTCTTTTTTAAAGTTATTTTTTCATAGTCTAAGTCCTCTGCATTTCTACATGAACTTAAGAATTGGCCTATTGGTTTCTTTAAATAATATTTGCTAGGACTTTTATTGGGATTGCATTGACTATATAGATCAACTTGGGGGGAAGTGACATCTTAACAATAAAGAGTCTTCCGAACTGCAGATACTTTTCTCTCCATTTTTTTAGATTTTCTTTAATTTTCCTGAGCTGTTTTTTAGTGTTCAATGAACAGACTTGCATATCTATAGGCAGATTTTCCATAATTATTTCATACTTTTGATACTATTTTAAAAGGCATTGTTATATAAATACAGCTCCCAATTATTATATTTTCACTGAATTGTCAGCAGCCAAGTGTTTAATAATACATGCTGCATGATCTTTTGGTCAAAGCACAGGCTATTCTAGGATGGAAAAGCTACTTGATGCACAACATAAATTTGAGTTTCTTTTTTTATTTTAAAAATTTATTTATTTTGTTTTTAGACAGAGGAGAAGGGAGAGAGAAAGAGAGGGAAAGAAACATCAATGTGTGGTTGCCTCCCCCTCGCCTCTTCTGAGGACCCAGCCTGTAACCCAGGCATATGCCCCAACTGGGGAATTGAACTGGCAGTCCTTTGGTTTGCAGGCCTATGCCCAATCCACTGAGCTACACCAGCCATGGCTTGACTGTGTTTCTATATCAGATTCTAGGTATTGTTGGCAATGAACTCATACTAGGGAGAAAAATGTCACACAGAAAATTCTACAGGTCATCTCCAGAAAAATTAATCATTAAAAGAAAATGCAGTAGTTTTCAACTTTATATGTGTGGTTAGTGTTGAACCAGTTGAACTGTGGGGTTTTCCTTTTTTGTGCCCCAGCAAATCCACCTCAATGAATTTCTGGGTTCTTGGATAGTCAGACAGATAGGAGACAGGATGTACGTACGTTTATACATGTGTAGATTGCTGAAGTTTCTAGGGAACATTATTTGAGGAATATTTGAGATGATTTACTATGATTATGTCAGTCCTATTCACTTCCTAGCACATAATAAGAACCAAGTGACAGTACTATTTTTTTCTCCATCTTCACTTGGCAAGCATGGTTATCATGGTGACTCCTGACTGCAGCGGGATTGGGCACTGATTGAGCATAGTTTTATACTTCTAACCTGGATCACCTATTACTATGATCATTGTCAAATATTGCATTTCTATTTTTCTCATTCCTCCCAGATTTATTAGTTGAAATTTGACTGGAGGTAGAGCTTTCCCTTCCCTATTTATTTTATTATTTATATCAGTAGACTCGTAGATTCCTATGCTCAAAGGTTTACCATCTGACACTATAATCATTTCTTTTTATGTTCAGATTGTCACAGAACTGGCCAATTAAAGTGCCTCCAGGTTGGCTGCTGTGTCCATTTGATACCTCCTTAGAATTCTTTGAACATGTACTTTGCTCTCTGAGGTTATCTCCAAATCTATAGAAAGGAAGTAATGATGCTTACCTCAGAGCATCGCTTTGAGGATTTGAAGAGAAAAATCCTGAAATAACAACCTACAATGTGTATTTCCTACTATGCCCTCACCAAATTTTATTTCTCCATTCCCGCTTTACGTCCTTTATTCTGTCAGTGTGGTACCTCTGGCATTAACCTAATAGCATGACTACCAGAGAGAGAACACTGGGACATGTTACAGCAACCAGAGTTAAGCTCACATTTCCACAGTGTGTGAGCTTCAGCGTCAGTGCCGTGAGGGGAGGGGGCCATGTGATCAGCTGGGGAAGAGGCAAAGCATCATTGCACAGCTTCCAGTGAACTGAATGGGGACAGGTAAGCACATCCTCACCTCTTTCCTGCATTTCACACACTTCCCCATCCTCTCACATTCCTCTCTGGTCCATGTGCTCTCTCTTCTACTGGAGCATCACAGAAGGGTGTGGATCTGAGACCAGAAACAGGAGCCGATGGAGAAGAACTAAGTGTGATGTCAAGTGTACTAGACGGGTTCCTGGAGCAAGTGTGAGGAGTCCCATCATCGGGACACTTCAGGTAAATCACTACCATTTTCTTCAGTAGCTTCTACACAAGAGCATAACAGCACCCAATGCTGCCAACCACCCAGGAACATTGTTGAATTTAAGTGTGGTCCTCGTGGGAAAACAAGCTGTGGGTGTATTTGGGAGGGAAGGACCAGTGCACTTTCCAGTAATTACATTAACAGAGAGACCTCAGATTCATAGAAATCTGCATGGTAGACATTAAATTAATGATACACAAATGTTAGCTGTTTAGGTCAGGATTTCTCCAAGTACGGTCCTAGGAACATTTCATGAAAATAATCAGGGAGTGCTTGCTAAAATTGCAGATTCCTGGCCCATTCTAGATCTGCTGAATCAGAACCAGAGAGGTGGGGTGGAGGTGTCTAAATTTTGCGTAATACCTACAGTTGTTTCTGGTACACATCCAGGTTTAAAAAGCACTGCTGTGAATTTGCAATGAACATTTATTTTTTAACCCTTTGATGTCTAATATCCTTGTCAACGTATCCTGCAACTCAGATTTAAATATCTATGTTGGCTCCTGTGACCAAATAGGTTTCCTATCACCAAATCAATTACAATTCTTTCATGGAAGTAATATTTATTCAGAGGTTTTTATATGAAGCAATGAACTAGGCACTGGGGACATAGCACAGAGAATAAGACATAAAACAGGCAGCATCCCTGGAGTTCAATTCTAGTTTGGGAAAACAAGAATAAGCAGGCAAAAACATCAGTAAGCATGGTAATTCCATATGGGGATGAGTACTTTGAAGATAGTAAACATAAATAGAGTAGGAAATGATGGGAACAGGGATTATTATAGATGGGGTTGTCAGCGAAGGTCTTTCTCAGGATATGATATGTGAGTTGAATGTGGAAGTAGCAATAGTCTGATTCATGTTCTCAGAAGGTAAATCTGGCTGCTGTGTGGAGAATGGACTGTGCAGGGACAAGGTAGCTATGGCGATAACCATTAAGAGAACCTTGCAGACTCTAGTTGAGGGATGACAGGGGATTGGCCTGGTGCCGTAGCAGTGTGCAGAGGATGGGAGTAGTTCTGGACAGGGTGTATTGGAGGTAGGGCACCTGCATTAGCTGTGCATAGACGGTACAAGAGGAGAAAGCAGGATCCTGGATGAGCCATTACTTTTTTGTTCAGCCACGTTCAGAAATGGTAGTGTTGTTTCCTGAGATCAGTTGTTCCAAGTTCTTTAGATATGTTCTTATAATAATTAGTTAGATATCCAACAGGGGTTATTGTGAAAATTAGTGATTTAAAATATTCAAGAATTAATGAATCGTTTCCAGTTGTAAGACTTAAGATTTTATCTTATTTTGCTCATTTGTTTTGTTGATTAGGTTCTACTTATAGATGAGATCATGTGGTATTTTTCTTTTACCACCTAGCTTATTTCACTTACCATAATGCTCTTCAGTTCCAGCCATGCTGTTGCGAAGGGTAGGAGTCCCTTCTTTCTGCTGCATAGTATTTCATTGCATAAATGTACTACAGTTTTTTGATCCACTCATTTACTGTTGGGCACCTAGGCTGTTTCCAGCACTTGGTTATTGTAAACAATGCTGCTATGAACATTGAGGTGCATAGGTTCTTTTCAACTGGTGATTCAGAATTCTTAGGGCATATTTCCAGCAGTGGGATCACTGGATCAAAAAGCAGTTCCATTTTTAGTTTTTTGAGGAAATTCTATACTGTTTTCCACAGTGGCTGTACCAGGCTGCCTTCCCCTCAACAATGTACTAGGGTTCCCTTTTCTCCACAGCTTCGCCATCACTTGTCGTTTGTTGATTTGGTTATGATGGCCATTCTGTCTGGTGTGAAGTGGTATCTCATTATGATTTTAATTTGCATCTCTCTAATGGCTAGTGATTTTCAGCATTTTTTGATGTGTTTATGGGCCCTCTGTATGTCTTCCTTGGAGAAGTGTCTGTTCAGGAAAGCTTAAGCTTTTAAACAAGCATGCAAAGTATAAAATTTTAAAAATATCACATTCTATTTTTTAAAGCACACAGCATTTTTGAGCTATTGCCTCACAGTGTTCTATTTTCATGTATTAACTCAATCCTCAAAACCACAACCCATGAGGTAGGGACAATTGTTTTCCCCATGTTATATAAGAGGAAAATGAAACACAGAGGGGTTCTTTCCGGCTTCTAAAATCATAGCACCATCTATTCTGATGTCTCTGCAGTAGAATTTTAAAAATAATTGGATTCTGGACTATTTATCTTTGCAAAGACTAAAACACAAAAGAGTATTATTTACATTATTAGATAAGGAGCCTCTGGAATCCCTTCAAACATATCGACATTCGCATGACAGGGGTGCCAGGAGAAGAAAAGAAAGAGCAAGAAATTGGAAATCTATTTTAAAAAATAATGACAGAAAACTTCCCTAATTTGGTGAAGGAGATAAGACATACAAATCCAGGAAACTCAGAGTCCCAAACCAGATGGATGCAAACAGGCCCATGCCAACACACATCATAATTAAAATGCCAAAGGTTAAAGGTAGAGAACCTTAAAAACGGCAAGAGAAAAAGCATTTACCTACAGAGAAGTTCCCACAAGACTGTCAGATTATTTCTCAAACAACAAAAAACAAAACAAAACAAAACTTTGCCAGCTAGAAGGGAGTTGCAAAAAATATTCAGAGTCATGAAAAGTGAGGACCTACAGCCAAGTGCTTCTGGTAAATGATCATTAAACTCTTCAATCCCTGGGTATATTTTCTCTGTGATTCATCATTTGAAACATGTGCAGCATGCTTGGAGAAATTTTTTTCTCCTACCAGTTCTGGCATAGATATCAACCATAGTGACATCAATGGGCCAAGGGGCATTTCCAATGGCCATCTGAAGATAAGCATCGCCAGGCTTTTTGATATTCTCTCTACAACATGAATTTGATACTATCTGTTATGGATTCTTTATTATTAGCAGGAAGATTCCTTTTCCATGGCTTTCTGAAAAGGAGTATCGGAGAAGACTTGGTCTGTTTCTGCAGTTTACCCTGCTCACTGCAATTCACATAGTCTTCTCTGGCATTCAATTATTTAGCCCAAACACCAAGAAAGAACTTAAGGAATTTGGTAATGATGTCCATGTCTTTATGATCATACCTTTTCCCAAAGATTCTCCCAATGCCTCTAACTTCTATTGTGGTGTTTTCTTCATGAACTTTCAAATCATTGTGTGTCTTCCTCTCCAGGCTCTTTGACCACTCACAAGTTCATTGAGGTTTTGCTGATGAAACGTATCCAAAGGTGCTTTCAGATCATTTCTCAATCTCTTGTTAAGTTTTGGTGTAAGGATCTCTATTTTTCTTCAACATTGAAAAGTGTCATAATCACTTTCCCCAAATAGTCTGATTGGTTCTCCTATTTCAGTCTTTTGATAAGCAGTCATGTTGTGGTGATGTGGCTTCTTCTGTCTGTCTGTGGTTTTAAGGTTTCTCTCCAGCAGGTCATCAGTTGGTTATTTTGGATGATTTTTCTACAGTTTAGTTGTAATTCCAGTTTGGTCCTGGGAGAAGGTTAGTGTAGCTTCTACTTATTCCTCCACCCTTATGGGTCCCCTATCTGAAGTTTTTATCATCAACTTGGCAAATGGAAAGTGGAGCTGTGCCTGAGTCAGGCCCCTAGGGGTGTGCTGCATCCAACCTTGGCAGCAGCTTTTCCTTTTTGTCCATTAAAAACTGAGGGTGAGGCCAGCAATACTCTTGCCTAGAAAGAGTCATGGGTAACTTTTCTTCTGCCAGTCCAAGTTCTAATACTAGATTTGATGAAGTTAGTGGTTTCTGGTCTTCCTCTTTTGTCTTGTAGCCGCGTCTTTCATAATATGCTTCCTATTCTTCTTCTTCTTCTTCTTTTTTTTAATTTTGCATGCTCACTATGCTTAAAATATATATATTTTTATTTTCTCATTTTAACAGAGAAAATGAGGAGGGATATCTTGCCCACTGGCTTCTTTTTTCTCCATTCACTTCTTTTTTCTCAGTGAAATTAAAGACATGTTCCACCAACAGGTTCTGGTCTTCCACCAGCTGCCTCTTCCAGAGAATCCCTGACTTCAAAATGTCCATGTTGCCAGAATTTAAGCTAGAGTTTCCCTCTCCAGCTCCTCTGGCCAAACCTTACCCAGCAGATGTAGCTGACTCACCTATTTATTTATTTATTTATTTACCCCCGCCCTTTTTTTTTTACAGTATATTTTATTGATTATGCTGTTACAGTTGTCCCGTTTTTCTCCCTTTTATTCCCCTCTGTCCTGCACCCCACCTCCCACCAGCATCACCACCCCTTACTTCATGTCCCTGGGTCATACATATAAGTTCTTAGGCTTCTCTATTTCTTATACTATTCTTAACCTGCCCCTGTCTATTTTGTTCCTACCATTTATGCTTCTTATTCCCTGCACCTTTTACCCCATTCTCCCCCCTGCCCCTCCCTGCTGATAACCCTCTGTGTGATTTCCATTTCATGATTCTTTTCCTGTTCTAGTTGTTTAATTAGTTTGTTTTTGTTTTTGCTTTAGGTTCAGTTGTTGATAGTTGTGAGTTTGTTGTCATTTTACTATTCATAGTTTTGGTCTTCTTTTTCTTAGATAAGCCCCTTTAACATTTCATATGATAAGGGCTTGTGATGATGAACTCCTTTAACTTTACCTTATCTGGGAAGCACTTTATCTGCTCTTCCACTCTACATGATAGCTTTGCTGGATAGAGTAATCTAGGTTGTAGGTCTTTGCCTTTCATGAGTTTGAATACTTCTTTCCAGCCCCTTCTTGCCTATAAGGTTTTGTTTGAGAAATCAGTTGATAGTCTTATGGGAACTCCTTTGCAGGTAACTGTCTCCTTTTGTCTTGCTGCTTTTAAGATTCTCTCCTTCTCTTTAATCTTGGGTAATGTAATGATGATGTACCTTGGTGTGTGCTTTCTTGGGTCCAACTTCTTTGGGACTCTCTGAGCTTCCTGGACTTCCTGGAAGTATTTTTCCTTTGCCAGGTTGGGGAAGTTCTTCATTATTTTTTCCAAATAAATTTTCTATTTCTTCTTCTTCCTCTTGTTATTCTGGCACCCTTAAGATCAGGATTTTGGAATGTTTAAAGTTGTCCCACAGGCTCCTGAGCCTCTCCTCATTTTTTAATTTTGTTTCTTCATTCTGTTCTGGTTGAATGTTTATTTCTTCCTCTACTCCAAATCATTGATTTGAGTCCTGGTTTCCTTCCCTTCACTGTTGGTTCCCTGTGTATTTTTCTTCATTTCACTTTGGGTAGCCTTCACTTTTTCCTCTATTTCACAACCATACCCAAACATTTCTGTGAGCAACCTGATTACTAGTGTTTTGAACTCTGCATCTGATAGATTGACTGTCTCTTCATCGCTTAGTTGTATTTTTTCTGGAGTTTTGATCTGTTCTTTCATTTGTGCCATATTTCTTTTTCTCAGCACTCCTGTTATGTTGTAAGGGGAAGAGCAACCCACATTGCTGGGTTGTGGTGCTGTATGTGAGGGAGTGGTGAGAGAGGGAACAATGCCACTTTCTTGGCTCTCCTCTTGCCCTACTTTCAGTCACTTCCCCCACTACCCCCAAGCAAATTGGGCCCTTCTGGTGCTGATTTCCTAGTGGGTGGGTTGGTGTACAGTCTAGGACCCCGTGGGTCTCTCCAATGAAGTCTCCTGGCAGGCTGGGAGTTTCTGCCACCTCTACAACCCCCACAGGATTTTACAGCCAGAGGTTTTGAGACTTTCTTTTCTTGGGCTGGAACCTCGGGTTGAATGGTCTGTCTCGCTCCCTAGTTGTTCCCCCCTGCTTATCTGCATGGAAATGTGTGACTGCCCATCTACCATCCATCACTTCACCCAGTCATCCAGCCATTGCCTTGCCTTGTGTCCTCTCCACTCCGGCTGCCCATCTCCACCCCTCCTACCAGTCTGGATGAATGCTTCTTCTTCTTTAACTCCTTGGTTGTTGGATTTCCATACAGGTCAATTTTCTGGCAGTTCTGGTTATTGTTTTGTTTTTAAATGTGTCTTTGTCCTTCTTTCAATTGTGCAAGGAGGCAAAATGTACCTACCTATACCTCTATCTTGGCTGGGTATCTGGCTCACTTCTTTGGTCCATTTTTTTAATTGGGTTGTGTGTTCTCTTATTCTTGAATTTTAAGTCTTCTTTGTGTATTTTGGGTAACGGTCTCATCAGATGTATCTCCTGCAAGAATCTTCTCCCAGTCTGTGACTTTTCTTCTCATTCCATAGCATTGCTTTTCAGAATAGAAAATTTTCATTTTAATGAAGTTTATTTTATCAATGATTTCTTTCATGGATCATTATTTTGGTGTTGTATCTAGAAAGTCTTAGCCATACCCAAGATCACCTAGAATTTTTCCAATATTATCTTTCATTTATATTTTTGATCCATTTTGAGATAATTTTTGAGAAGAGTATAAGGTCTGTGTCTAGATTCATTCTTTTGCATGTGGAAATCAGTTGTTTCAGCACTTTTGGTTGAAGAGACTCTCTTTACTCCATTGTATTGCTTATGACCCTTTTTCAGAGAACAATGGACTGTACTTATATAGGTCTATTTCTGGGCCCTTCTATTCTTTTCCATTGATCTATTTGACTACACTCTCACCAATATACATAATCTTGATTACTATAGCTTTATAGTAAGTCTTGAAGTCCAGTAGTGTCAGTCCTGCAGCCTTATTCTCTTTGAATATAGTGTTGACCATTCTGGATCTTTAGCCTATTTATATAAACTTTAGGATCAGTTTGTTGGTATCTACAAAATTATTTACTTGGATTTCCATTAGGATTTGGTTGAATCTATAGATCAATCTGAGAAGAACTGACATCTTGACAACATTGAGCCTTCCTATCTGTGGTCATGGGGTATCTCTTCATGTATTTAGTTCCTTTTTGATTTCATTCATCAAAGTTTTATAGTTTTCCTCATATAGCTCTTTCATATATTTCATTATATTTATATTTCAGTGTTTCATTTTGGGGGGATGCTAATGTAAATGTTACTGTGTTTTTAATTTCAAATTCCACTTGTTCATTGATGGCATATAGGAAAGCTATCAACTTTTTAATATTTATGTTGCATCTGCAATCTTGCTATAATTGTTTGTTAGTTCCAGGAGTTGTTTTTTTTTTGCTTATTTTGAAATTTTTAGCTAAATGATCATGTCATCTTATGAATAGACATACTTATATCTTTCTTCCCAATCTGTATAGCTTTTTTGCTTTTTTCCCCTATTACATTAACTAGGGCTTTCAGTAAGATGTTGAAAAACAGCGCTTTGTTTTTCATCTTAGTGTGAGAGCTTCAAGTTCCTCACCACTAAGTATAAAATTACCTGTAAGTTTTTTGTAGATATTTGTAATCAAATTGAAGCAGTACTCCTCTACTCTTAGTTTACTGAGAGTTTCTTTTTATCATGAATGGGTGTTGGACTTTGACACCTTTCTTTTTTTGCAGTACTAAAACTTTTTAAAAATCATTTTCAATTTCCCAATTACAATTTACACACAATATTATATTAGTTTCAGGTGTACAGCCCAGTGATTAAACATTATATAACTTATTAAGTGATCATCCCAATAAATATCATACCCATCTGACACCATACATAGTTATTAGAATATTATTGCCTATATTCCCTATGCTGTACTTTATGCTCCCATGACTATTCTGTAAGTACCAATTTGCACCTCTAAATCCCTTCACCTTTTTCATTCATCTCCCCAACCCCCCTCCCATATGGCAACTGTCAAAATGTTCTTTGTATCTATGAGTTTGTTTCTGTTCTGCTTGTTCATTTATTTTGATTTTTATATTTAGTTGTTGATAGATATGTATTTATTGCCATTTTATTGTTCATATTTTTAAAATCTTTTTCCTTCTTAAAGAATATGCTTTAACATTTCATGTAATACTGGTTTGGTGGTGATGAACTTCTCTAGCTTTTTCTTGTCTGGGAAGTCCTTTATCTGTCCTTTAAGTCTAAATGGTAGCTTTGCTGGGTAGAGTAATCTTGGTGGTAGGTCCTTTCATTTTATCACTTTGAATAGTTCTCAACAATCCCCTCTGGCCTGCCAAGTTTCTAATGAGAAATCAGCAGACAGTCTTATTGGAGCACCCTTGTAAGTAACCAATTTTTTTTCTCTTACTTCTTTTAAGATTCTTTCTGTGTCTTTAAACTTTTGCATTTTAATTATGATGTGTCTTGGTGCAGTCTCTTTGGATTCATCCTGTTTGGGATTGTCTATGCTTCTTGAACTTGTATCTCTGTTTTGTTCACCAGGTAAGGAAAGTTTTCTGTCATTATTTTTTCAAATAGGTTTTCAATATCTTGCTCTCTCTTCTTCCAGCAACCCCATGATATGAATGTTGGTACACTTGAAATTGTCCCGGAGACTTCTTACACTATCTTCATATCTTTGGATTTTTTTTCTTTTTACTGTTCTTACTGGGTCTTTATTTCTTTCTTTTCTTTATTTCTCTTCTTTATATTCTGAATCATTGATTTGATTCTTGGCATCATCAACTCTACTGTTGAGTCCCTGTAAGCTATTCTTCATTTCACTTAATGTATTCTTCATTTCTGACTGTTTCTTTTTTATGGTCTCTATGTTTTTTCCATGCTGTTGAAGTTCTAAGTTCTCTGAGCATCCTTACAAAGATTGTTTTGAACTCTGTATCTGGTAGTTTGCTTGTTTCCATTTCATTTAGTTCTTTTTCTGGAAATTTCTCCTGTTTTTTTTGGGGGGGGGACCTGTTTATTTGTCTCCATGTTTTGGCTTCTCCCCTATTTTTTTTTTTTATGTATGAGTTAGAGCTGATATGTGTCTGAGATTTTATAGAGTGGCCTTATAAAATATAATAGGTGTTCTGTGGGACCCAGTGGCACAACCTCCTAGTCACCCAAGCTGGGAACTCCAGGTGTGCTCCTCTGTGGGCTGTGTACACTGTCCTGTTGTAGTTTAACCCTTATTGCTCTTGGCATCTCTGGGAGGGATTGACTCCTTGGCCAACTGGCTGTGAGGACTGGTTGTGAATATGAAGGAAGAGCTGTTGTGCAGGAGATGACCCTAGAGAACTGGACTTGCTTCAGTAGACTTTGGTGCTCACTGAGTCCACTTCTTGGGTGTGTCTACCACATTGTACTGTGCATGCTTGAGGGGTTGCATCATTCCTCTGAGTTATTCCTTTATTGTTCATTCTCTAAACATGGTTTCTTAGTCGATAGGACTTATACCTTAGTTGATAGGACTGATAGTTCCATCCCGCCCTCCACAACACTGCTCTGACAAGTTTAGGCAAACTTTAACATTTGCCTTCACTATCTTTTACATATTCCTTTTGCACACTTATCATTTCTGTAGGGTTAAATCTGAGACTGTGCCCACCCCCAAACAGAACTGCATTTGTTGACCAAACATGCCCTTATACTTGGGTAACTGCTGCTGTAGACACATGAGTTCTGCATACTTTACTCAAATGTGCATTTTGATGTTGTCTACACTATCTGACCCTTTCAAATATGCTCAGTAGAATCTCTGTACAGGAGTTTCCCTGCTATATGATAGTTTATTTCTGTATTTCAACCATGTCATCTGCACATGTTACTGCATACACAGTTTGTTCTATCACTTTCAATCCTTTTTTGTAGCTGCAGTTGATTTACCAGGTGGGCCCACAATGCCCCTTTCACTTATCTCTAAATTCATCTTTCTGACAGAGTACTAAATGTAGGGATTAACAAAGGTGCAAAGGATTATTAATAGGCTTCCATGAGTCCTTTGACCTTAGAGCAGAAATATCTAATAACCAGGGAATGAATCTAACAAAAAGCAGTAGATAGTGTTTGCATAGTTCGGAACATTTGGAAAACATTGTGTTCCAATAGAGATATTTTTAAGGAAAGAGAAAAGATTACTGAGGCCAAAGTAACCAAATCTTTGCTGATCTTCAATTCCTAATTGTCTATTTAAAATATGTATACCATTCTCTCAGGATATGTCTCATTAATTTATTGATTCATACATTCATGAATAATAGGTGCCCCATACAGTGGTGAGTGTCTGCATGCTCATCCTTTTTTATAGTGTGGAAAATAAAGTCCTTTTACCATCCATCATTTATTGTAATATAGCCTTTAAACTTTCCTCTATATCCATTGAGAGCCATATCAGATAGTGTTATACTTTTAACTTCAACCATCAAACGGAATTTGGAAATCTCAAGAGGACAAGGACAATATTTAAACATTATAGAGTTTTCTTTTGTTCTTCCTGATGTTCCTAGATTTTTTTTTCTTTTATCAATGTCTTTCTGTTTCCTTTAGCTATTTTTAGGGTGTATCTGCTGGTGACAGATTCTCTTAGTTTTCTATCATTTGTGAATATCCTTTTATTACCATTAATTCCTGGTGAATAATTCAGCTGGGCATAGAATTTAAGGTTGACATTTCCTTTATTTCAGCACTTGAAAAATGTGCCACTTTCTTCTGGGCCCTGTAATTTCTGACAAGAAATTCAATGTTCTTCATACTATTTTTCTTGTAGGTAATGTATTGTTTCTCTCTCTCTCTGATTCCAAGATTTTATTTGTCCTCAGTTTTGTGAGCTTTGATGTGTGTGTTTGTGAATTTCTTTGTGTTTACTCTGTTTGGGGTTCACTCAGTTTCTTGAAAATGTAGGTTTAGGGGTTTTGCCAGATTTCATGATTATGGGGCATTATAAACTTTGTTACTTATGCACTCTTTCTCCTCTCCTTCCAGAATAAAAATGAGAATATGAGATCCTTCGTTATAGTTTCATGGGTCCCTGAAATTTTGTTCTTTTCTTTTTTGTTAATCTCTTTTTTTTCTTTGTTGTTCTGATTGTGTAATTTTTATTGTTTTATCTTCAAGTTCACTGATGTTTTTCTCCTTTCTGCTGTTGAGTTCATCCATTGAGTTTTTTAATTTCAATTATTGTGTTTTGGCTGTAAAATTTCTAATGGATTCTTCTGTATATCTTCTGTTTCTCTGCTGAGACTTTCTGTTTTTCATTTGTTTCATGCATGTTTGTAATTACTCACTGAAACATTTTTATGATGGCTACTTCAAAATCTTTGAATCCAGATAATTCTAATTTTT
This sequence comes from Mormoops blainvillei, assembly GCA_004026545.1. Classification (NCBI taxonomy): domain Eukaryota; kingdom Metazoa; phylum Chordata; class Mammalia; order Chiroptera; family Mormoopidae; genus Mormoops; species Mormoops blainvillei. The sequence goes on along the minus strand of PVJD01003627.1, from coordinate 115,297 downwards.
GTGTCATTTTAGTGTTGGTGCCTGTTGATTGTCTTTTCTCAGTTTGAAGTTTTCTAGGTTCTTGGATGGAACAGGGATTTTTTAATGTACCCAGAACATTTTAGGTATTATGATATGAGAGTCTGTATCTTATTTAAATTGTATGTTTCAGAAAGCCTCTGGTGACACCATATCCATATGGGAAGAGGGTTGCTGTCTCTAAACTGTCAGGTGAGGGTGAAAGTCTAGGTTCTCTGCCAAGGTTCAGCTGGCTCAGGAGTGAGAAGCTCATGTCCTCCAGGTGGAGATGAATGTCATGGTTTCCTGATTGGTGTTCTCCAATACCACCCCAGAAAGTAGATAGGGGTGCCTTATTACAGTTAAGTGACAGTGGAAGTTTATGCTCTGATTAAGGGTAGTGCTGTAGGGTTTTTTTTTTGTTTTGTGTGTGTGTGTGTGTGTGTGTGTGTGTGTGTGTGTGTGTGGTGTTTGGCTAGCAAAGAACAGTTGTTGTACAAAAGCTTTCTGTCTTACTAGGTTACCCTTTTTCTCATCTGTCGTCTAGAGATAGCAGACTTTTGGGGGGCTCTTTTTGTCTGTGACTGTTGGTGTTTCTGGGTTGCTTGTTTCTGCAGCACCTAGTCTGGGATATATGAGGTCATATTATAATGCAGAGAACTCACTGCTGTGTTGTTTTTTAAGGCCCAAGGTCCATAGCTGGCCTATGTTCTTCTTTCCACCTTTCAAAGTAGCCTTATGTTTGTTTCATATAGACTGTCTAGGGTTTTTAACTGTACCTAGCATGAGTAATAGAGAGAAAAGCATCTGGCATATCTTGGAACAAAACCATGAGTCCTTTCATTTTTAATATAAGGAAAATTTTGCTAATTTTCATCTCTCCCTTTTTCTTAGATAAAAACTATCATGCTCTACAAACTTTTGTGACCTTGACTTTTCTACTTAACAGTATATCTTGGAGATCCTTCTATAACCCTATGTGGAGATATTCATCATTCTTCTTTTGAACCTTTTTATTGTACACTGTTGTGTGGTTCTATCATAGTTTATTCATTCATCAATATCCTATTGATATATACATGGTGGGGCAAAATTAGATTTACAGTTGTTTGTATGGAAAACAATACAATAATTAATAAATAATAATACAAGAATAAACTCTGTTTCACGTACTCACATGTGTAAACCTACTTTTGCCACATCCAGTATTTAGGTTTCTTTTATTCTTTTGAAATAAAAATAACAGTACAGCCCAGGCTGGTGTGGATTGGTGGATTAAACACCAGCCTGTGAACCAAAGGCTCACCAGCTCGATTCCCAGTTAGGGCACATGCCTGTGTGATGGGCCAGATTCCCAGTTAGGGGCATGCAAGAGGCAACTATACATAGATATTTCTCTCTCTGTCTTTACCCCTTCCTTTCTCTAAAAATAAATAGATAAAATCTTTAAAAATAGCACTATAAATTAATATACATCTATATGTATATCTATATCTATGCCTATGTTTAACATCTTTTTGTGTTATTGCCAAGAGATCTTTAAAAGATATATGTATAATACCTATATACCCATATATACGCATGTATTATTTATTAAAATTGCATTACTGAATCAAAGGGTAATGGCATGTATAAGTTTGCTAGATATTATCACATTCCTTTCCATAGCAGTTATATTAGTTTCCTATGGCTACTGTAATAAATTACCACAAACTTAGTTGTTGAAAAGAGAGAAATTAATTTTGTCACTTAGTTAAATTAGTTTCACTTAGCCAAAACAAAGGTACCAGTAGGGCCATGCTCTGTATGGAGGCTCTAGGGAAGAACCTGTACTTGCTTCTAGCTTCTGAAAGCTGCCAGTGTTCCTTCGTTTGCGGCTATATCATTCTAATTGTTGCTGGCATAGTCATATTCTCTATATGTTAACTGCCACTCTGCCTCTCTTTTGAGGATGCTCGTGACTGAATATAGGGCTCACCCAGGTAATCTAAGATAAAAATCCTTATTTCAAGATCTTTAACTTAATCACATCTACAAAGACCCTTTTTCAATATAAGGAAAGATTTACAGATTCCAGGGATTAGGACCTGATATCTTTAGGATCCATTATTAAGCTTGTCGCAGTGGTCATTCCACTTTGAATCCCCATGAGTAATGTATGAAAGCCTGTGTTCTTTCACATCCTTACCAACTGAGTGTATTGACAGACCTTTGGAACTTTGCCAATCTAATAATTTTGAAATGGTATCTTATTGCAGTTTTTTAAAAATTATATATATACACATATATAATTAATTCAAATATAGAAGAGAGAGAGGAAGGGGGAGAGAGAGGCATTTATTGGTTGCATCCCAACCAGGAATCAAACCCAAAACCTAGGTATGTGCCCCAACTGGGATTTGAACATATAATTTTTCAGTGCATGGGACTGTCCTCCAACCAACTGAGCCACACTGGCCAGGGCTCCTACTGTAGCTTTATTTATTTATTTAAAATGTTATTTTTTTTTTTTACAGTTTTAATAATTTTTATTTATTTATTTTTGGTATATTTTTCTGAGTATGCTATTATAGTTGTCCCATTTTCCCTCCCTTTATCCCCTCTTCCCTGCACCACATCCCATCATCCCCACACCTCTTAGTCCATATCAGTGGGCTGCACACACCAGTTCTTTGGCTTCTTAATTTCCCACACTACTCTCAGCCTCCCCTGTCCACTTTTTTTTTCTGTCAACATTTTCCCGACACTGCTTTCCCAAGCCCCACCCATCCACACCTCCCACCCTCAATCCTTCCCGCATTTGGCTTTGTCCATGGGTCCTTTATGCATGTTCCTTGATGACCCTTCCCCTTCCTTTCCCCTGTCATGCCCCTCCCTTCTCCCCTCCGGTTACTCTCAGTCTGTTTGTTTTTTTTTTAATGTTGCTGGTTATATTTTGCTTACTTGTTTATTCTGTTGATGAGGTCCCATTTATAGGTGAGATCATATGGTATCTGTCTTTCACTGCCTGGCTTATTTCACTTAGCATAATGCTTTCCAGTTCCATCTATGCTGTTGTAAAGTGTAGTAGCTCTTTCTTTCTTTCTGCTGCATAGTATTCCAGTGTGTAAATGTACCACAGTTTTTTGATCCATTCATTTACTGTTGGGCACCTAGGTTGCTTTCAATTCTCAACTATTATAAATTGTGCTGCTATGAACTTTGGGGTACATAGAAAACCCATTAGACTCCACCAAGAAACTACTCAACCTAATAACTGAATTTGGCAAGACAGTAGGATACAAAGTTAATATTCTGAAATCAAAGGCATTTTTGTACACCAACAATGAAATATCAGTATCAGAAATCAGGGGGAAAATCCCATTTATTATAGCAACAAAAAAAATAAAGTACCTAGGAATAAACTTAACCAAGGAGGTAAAAGACTTGTATTCAGAAAACTACACAACCCTAATGAAAGACATTAAGGAAGACACAAATAAATGGAAACATATTCCATGTTCATGGATTGGAAGCATTATTATCATCAAAATTTCCATACTACCCAAAGCAATTTATAGATTCAATGCAATCCCTATTAAATTACCAATGACATATTGCACAGATATCGAACAAACATTTCTTACTGTAATTTTAATTGCATCTCTCATTAAAAGAAAGATAGTGCCTGTTTTTGTATGTTTAAAGACAAGCAGTATTTTTTTCCTGTTAACTAATTATAATCCTTATATGTCTTTGATAGCATTATTGGTTTTTCTATGCCTCTTTATTTATAAGCTTGAATACAGATAGGAAATCAATTTTTAAGAGGTAGATATTTTTCCTAATGTCTTTTTAATTGGCCACCATTATTTTTGGTAAAGGTTTTATTGGTTTATTTTCAGAGAGAGGGGAAGGGAGGGAGAAAGAGAAGGAGAGAAACATCAATGTGTGAGACATACATTGATTGGTTGTCTCTCACACATCCCCAGCTGGGGACCTGGCCTGCAACTGAGACATGTGCCCTGACTGGGAATTGAAATGGCAGCTTTTCAGTTCGCAGGCTGGCACTCAATCCACTAAACCACACCAGCTGGGGCTAGCTACCAAGACTTTTTGCCATGCAAAATTGTTATTTTTATTTTTATGTAGTCAAGTGTATCAGCATTTATCCTTATATTCCTGGATTTTTATCATACTTAGCATATTTCTCTCCACTTTCATCTTATGGGTCTTGGCAGGGCAATGCTCTCTTTGGAGGCAAAAGAAGAACATCTGTTCCTTGTCCATTTTAGCTTCCAGATTCTTGAAATGCTGAAACAGTTTCTTTTTCATATTTAAACCTGAACTGTTTAGAATATATCCTGATTTAAGACATGTGAATATAACCATTTTTTTTAAGATTCATTTTTAAAAATATTTTATTTATTTATTTTTAGACAGGAGAAGGAAGGGAGAAAGAGAGGAAGAGAAATATTAATGCATGGTTGCCTCTCACGTGCCCCCTACTGGGGATCTGGCCGCAATGCAGGCATGTGCCCTAACTGGGAATCGAACCAGACACCATTTGATTTGCAGGCTGGCACTCAATCCACTGAGCCACAGCAGCCAGGGCTGAGCAGAGCCATTTTTGCCTTTTCAACCATATGGTTATTTAGGTATCACAATACCGCTTATTAAGTCATCTATTATCTCTCCAATAATGTGAAATGTTGCCTTAATCATATTCTAAATTTCCAAATACAATTTAATATATGCCAATATCTCCAGTCTGTTACATTAGCCTTTCTGTCAATTCATGAGGAAATATCACACTGTTATATTGTACAAACATTATTATATATTTTAATATCTAATAGGATCAACCCCAGCCCCTTCCATCAACCAACACTCTTGTTTTTCATGGTTTATCTGACTATTCTTGCTGTTTGTCCTGTCAAATAAAGATGTCAATTAACTTGATTAACTCAATAAAAATCAAATTGTATTTTGTTGGGATCACATTAAATTAATAACCTAAGGGAAATTGGCATTTTTTTGGCTTGAAAGTACTTAACATATTATTATAAAAGTACACTTATAATCACTTACATAGCTTTGACTTTTCACTGCTGAAAAACAGATAAGAAAAACTATCCAACAGTTGCTGTAGATATGCTCTTGCAAGTACTAGGTTTTATTTTTTTTAAATAGTTGTCTTTACTGTGCTAGAAATAGTCACTGTATATATTATATGCATTTTTATTTATTTTTATTTTTAGACAGAGGGGAAGGGAGGGGGAAAGAGAGGGAGAGAAACATCAATGTGTGGTTGCCTCTTGCCGTGCCCCACACTGGGGACCTGGCCCACAACCCAGGCATGTGCCCTGACTGGAGAATCAAACCAGTGACCCTTTGGTCTGCAGACTGAGCCACTGAGCTACACCAGCCAGGGCATTATATGCATTTTAAAAGTGGGTTTGCTTTGGCTTTCATGTACCCGATACATAAAATTAATTCAATTTTTATGATGAGCTAAGTTAGTTTGTTAGGCAAATGAGAGAACATCTCATGCTTAATGATCCAGTACTCTTGCTAAGAGGCACCCCTCTCCCACCTAGAGGGTCCTGAAAGGCAGAGTCTGTGAGTGTAGATCTAGGGGTCACAAAGCAGTAACCGGCCAACATGAAGTATGTGAGACCTTTTTCAGAAGGCCACCAGGGAGCACAGCACCTGATAAAGCTATAATTTTATGTAGAAGGGACCTCTGACATGCTCTGTCCACTTTGGGGACCTGGAAGAGCTGCCAGTTCCTTAGATCAGAAATCTAAACCTGAGGTACCAATGAGACCAGACAGAAACATGGGTGTGTGGACTGGCCAGGCATGGGACTCAGGTTCTGGCAGGGTTTGATGGACTGGAGATGTTGACCCATCAAAGGGCAATCAATCTATGAAGAGACTGAGGATACCCACCTTATACTTGATCCTAGAGGCTGTGAGCCACAAGATGTGGCTAGGGCAAGTTTGAAGAACAGCAGGCTGTGGTGGAGGCCCCCCAAAACCTTCCCACTCAAGGACTTCATAAAAAGGAGATTAAGAAAAAAGTTGTTGGCTTCAGAATGGATGGTATTCACCATCCCAGAGCCAATGGGCAGGCAAAGGATAGATGTGGTGTCCTCCCTTTAACAGCCTTAGTCCCTGCTGGTTTTTCTCCATGGCTACAGCTCTGTCTCTGGGTTCTCATGATGGTCACACTGTTGCTGCCCCAAGTTTCCTCCAACACTACCCAACTGTTGACCAGGGTCTTGAGTGTGCCACCTGGATTTCTGTGGACTCAGGTCACTGTCTGCCACCGTGAGTTTCCTCCACAGAACTGATGGCACAATACTCATAGACAGACCCCACGGAGAACTGAGGAAGGGAAGGTTTTCCAGGATGCCGGCTTCCCACCTCTGTGGCCTCCTGTCACACCAACGGTGGCTCCTCCTCCCTGTTGCTGACCCCATGCAGGGGTCAGACTTCTCTTCTCCTTGGGGCAAATCGCCCCATCTGCTGGGATGTAAAATGTAGATGAAAGTTGACTCCTTCTCATTGGGGCATGGAGCCTGTTTAGTTCACACTCAGGCCAGACTCCTTTGTACCTGGGGCCATCTGTGAGTCACTACAGAAGTGACTGAGGATCAGAGGGGACTTCCCGGATGGCTTCCTCCAGGCAGAGGCCCTTTAGAAGGTGGCATCCACATCAGGAAACATATTCCAGTGGGTGTTACTTGTCCCAAGGCTTGGAGCTGACATTCCAGAGCAGATGAGAGGCTGGGATCTCAGCAGCCATCTCCAGGGAAGTGATAAGGATGGCTTTGCCCTCATAGAGAAATGTTGTCCCAGAGCTTCTCAGTTGTGGTGTCAGATGAGGAAGATGCTAAGTGTTACACTTGGCTTTGCCATTTCCTCTCTGGCCTGGTTTACTCTATGTGGATACCTTTAGTGTCTTGAGTCTTCTTATCAAAGACTATGGCATGTCTATTTGTTCAAACCTAGTTTGTTTTATATATGTTTACACATTGACTCTTAAGTTTATCCCTTCATTTCCTTTTTTCTTTATATCTTCTATTTTGTTTTTGAACATATGAGGGCTTTTAATAGTTAATAAATAGTTTTATCTGCTACTTTACTAAGTTCTCCTTTTGTTTATAGTAATTATGGGGAGGTGACAATTTGTAATAATATCATCAACAGATACAAAGAGGTTTTACCACCTTCTTTGCTTCTAATTGCTTGACCTTGTCAACTGAATGGCAACATACATCCCACACAATGTCAGATATTGGGATAAGTGGTCACTTGTCTTTGTCTTTAGCGGGAATAACTCTAGCGTTTCTCCATTCAGTAGGATGCCAGCTTTTTGTCTGAGGTATGTATGCATATTGTCGTGGTAAGAAAGTATTCACCAATTTCTATTTTATTGATTTTTTAAAAATGATTGGGTGTAGGGCAGTTCAATTCCTTTCTGCATATGGAAGTGAGCATATATTGATTGGCCAAAAAGTTCGTTCATTTATTCCCCCCCTGTAAGATGGCTCTAGTAGTGCTTAGTTGTCTTTAACTTCATTTGAAAGAATTTTGTTAGATTGTATTGTGGCAGCTGTAATATCAGTGTGCGTTTTTAAAAACTTATCAAAATTGGTGAATTTCTGTGCAGCCATTTTAATATTGAAGATGGAAGAAAACACACATTTTCAGCATATTTTGCTTTATTATTTCAAGAAAGGTAAAAATGCAACTGAAACATGAAAAAAAAATTTGCCCAGCATATGAAGATGGTGCTGTGACTGACTGGATATGTGAAAAGTAGTTTGTGAGGTTTTGTGCTGGAGATTTCTTGCTGGATGACGCTCCACAGTTGGGTAGTCCAGTTGAAGTTGATAGCAAGCAAATAGAGATGTTAATTGAAAACAATCAAGGTTATACCACATGGGAGATTGCCAAAATACTCAAAATATCCAAATCAGTGAAGTTATTGATGAAAATGAAAAATGTGCCTTTCATTTTATAGAAAAACCATGCGGACTTTTTGGTCAACCTAGTAATTGTTGCCTTGGATCTGGTATTACACTGGATTATATTAGTAGATTTCCTAATATTGAGCCACCTTTGTGTTCTTGGAATAAGCTCCATAAGGTCATGGTTTATTTTTTATGTGCTCTTCAATTGTGTTTGATAACACTTTATTTAAGAATATTCCACCATATTCCTATATGATGTTAGTGTATATTTTCATTTTTGGTGCATTTTTGCCATTTTAAATAAAATTTAACTTGCTTCATCATTTTACATATTTTCTATGCCTTTGGAATAGTTTAAGTAACATTGGGATTATGTAGGTTTGCCAGAATTCTCGATGCTCTGGAAAGATCTGAGCCTCGTGCTTGTTCGTGGAGATTTATTTAACCCAATTCACCGTTTCTTCTTATATAGAAGAATACTGGTGTATTAAGACTTTTGCTCTCTATTGGGGTCAATGTTTGTAAATTGTGATTTTCTAAAAATGTATTCATTTTGTATATGTTTTCAAATGTATTTGAGTGCAGTTTTGCAAATTTTTCACTTAAGAAACTCAAAACTCTTCTTTGTTTTAAAGACTATGACATCCTTGTCATTTTAAATTTTGTGGACATTCATGTGCCACTCGAGGCCAGGGATGTGTTCTGAGAAAGGCATCAATTAGGCAATTTCATCATTGTGGGAATATCAGAGAGTGCACTACACAATCCTAGATGCTACAGCCTACTACTGTAATTGTACATCCTATACTTTTAGAGGACTTGCAGTACGAAAGGTTTGTTTACACCAGCATCACCACAAAAGTTAATAATGTACTGCGCTATGATTTTATAACATCATTATGTGATAGAAATTTTCAGCTCCATTATAATCTTATGAGATCACTGTGCTTCAACTGAAAAGTCATTAGGTGTTGCATAACTATAGATTAAAAAATTGAATTGACTCTGTGTATGTGTGTGTTTCTTTTTAAAATTATATTGTATCGATTATGGTATTATAGTTGTTCAAATTTTCCCCCTTACTCCCCTCTACTTAGCAACCCCCACTCCCTCAGACAACTCCCCCACCATTGTTCATGTCCATGGGTCATGCATATAACTTCTTTGGCTACTCCATTTCCTAAACTGTACTTTTTGTCCCCATGGCTATTCTGTAACTACCAATTTGTATTTCTTAACCCCCTCACATGGCCCTCCCATCTGGCAACCATCAAAACACTCTTTGTATCCATGATTCTGTCTCTGTTCTTGTTTGCTTAGCTTGCTTTTTAGATTCAATTGTTGATAGATATGTATTTATTGCCATTTTACTATTCACAGTTCTGACCTTTTTCTTTTATTTTTTAAAAGATTTTATTTGTTTTATTTTTAGAGAGAGGGGAAGGGAGGGGGAAAGAGAGGGAGAGAAACATCAATGTGTGGTTGCCTCTCACACACCCCCTACTGGGGACCTGGCCTGCAACCCAGGCATGTGCTCTGACTGGATAATTGAACTGGCAGCCCTTTGGTTCTCAGGCTAAGGCTCAATCCAGTGAGCTACACCAACCGGGAAAGATCTTTTTCTTAAATAAGTCCCTTTAACATTTCATATAATAATGGTTTGGTGATGAGGTACTCCTTTAGTTTTTCTTGTCTGGGAAGCTTTTACATGCCCTTCAATTCTAAATGATAGCTTTTCTGGATAGAGTAATCTTGGCTGTAGGTCTCTGCTTTTCATGGCTTTGAATATTTCTTGCCAATCCTTCTAGCCTGTGAAGTTTCTTTTGAGAAATAAGCTGATGGCCTTATGGGAATTCCCCTGTAGGTAACTAATTTTATCTTGCTGCTTTTAAGATTCTCCCTTTATCTTTAACCTTTGGCGATTTAATTATGATGTGTGTTGGAATGGGTCTTTTTGCATCCATCTTGTTTGAGACTGTGTTTCTTGGACTTGCATGTTTACTTCCTTTACCAAATTAGGGAAGTTTTCCTTCACTATTTTTTCAAATAGATTTCCAATTTCTTACCTTTTCTCTTCTTCTGACCCCCCATGATGCAAATGTTGGAACACTTGAAGTTGTTCCAGAGGCTCCTTACACTATTCTCATCTTTTTGGATTCTTTTTTCTTTTTGTTGATATGATTGACTATTTTATTATTATTATTATTATTATTATTATTATTATTTGCTTCCTTATGTTCCAAATCATTGTTTTGATTCTTGGATTCATCCACTCTACTGTAGTTTCCCTACAAATTGTTCTTTATTTCAATTAATGTAGACTTTATTTCTTGCTTGATCTTTTTTATGTTGTTGAGGTCCTCACTAAGTTTCTTGAACATCCTCATAAACAGTGTTTTGAACTCTACATCTGAAAGATTGCTTATCTACATTTCATTTAGCTCCTTTTCTGGAGTTTTGGTCTGTTCTTTCGTTTGAGCCATGTTTCTTTCTCTCCTCATTTTGGCAGCCTCTCTATGTTTGTTTCTATATATTAGGTAGAGTACTTTGACTCCCTATCTTGGTAGCATGGTCTAATGTAATAGGTGCCTTGTAGGGTCCAGTGGCTCAGCCTCCCCTATTGCCCAAGATGGGTGCTTGAGGTATGCCTTTCTTGTGTGCTGAGTATACCCTCCTCTTGTAATTGAGCCTTGATTGCTGTTGGCAGGTCAATGGGAGGGATTTACCCAGGCCAGTCAGCTGCAAGGATTGGCTGTGACCACTAACCCCCAACCTTTGCCCTCCCTGGAGGATCAGCTATACAGGGACAGGGTGGTGATTCTCTGATATTGTCTGTAGTTGTCCACTGGGTTCGTAGGCTCTGGAGTTTTCTAGATGGTGCAGGCCAAGGTCAGCCCATACCTGTGTTCTGCCTGGGACCATCCTGCATGAGCTATAAAGCAGTATGCAGATGGCTGCTTCTTGTGCTGAACCTGGAGTTTCCCAGAGAAAACCAAACTATGAACCAAAGCTGGCTGCTGCTAGTGCCATGACTGGAACCAATTAGTAAGAGGTACAAGGACTGGGGGCTCACTGAGGAGGGTTGTTTCTTGTTAGAGAAGATTTAAGAAGTTGTGAAGCATTAGCCAAGACTGGCCATTCATTTGAAAAGCCACTGTTAACATCTTGAGTGGGCTCATAATTTGGGTGGGACAGAGCCTCAGAGGATCTCCAGGGCAAATGGTATTTGCCTGGTTGATGGAGTTTCAGATATGGCATGTTCCTGCTGGTTCTGTGGGTCTGTTGGCAGAGGTTTTAGAAATGGAACAATGGCTTCTTCCTGCCTTTTTGTCTTGGAGAAAGTTGTCCTCCAGCTCCCACCTTGATGCCAGATACTTCAGTTCCTCCCTGTATGCTACTGGTGCCTTTCAAGCTGCTACCCTGGTGCTGGAGCTCAGAGAAAGTGAATCTGAGTAAGTCCATGTGTGGGTTCTTTAAGAGGAACTGCTTGGGACTCAAGAAATTTCTTCCACTGACCTAATCTTTCTGGTTTTTGCAGCCAGAAGTTATGTGGACTTATCCCCTGACACTGGAATGCTGGGCTGAGGGTGTGGCTGGTATGAGGTTGGGACTTCTCACTCCTGAGATATCTCTTCCGAATTGTTATCCACCATTTGTGTATATGGGATCAGCCCATTCCATACCTCCACTCCTCCTACCATCCTGGATGGATGTAGTTTCTTTAATTCTGTAATTGTTGAACTTCCACTCAACTTGATTTCTGATGATTCCGACTGATGGTTTTTCTACAGTTTAGTTATAATTTTGACGTGGTTGTATGAAGACACAAGCCACATTTACCTGTGCTGCCATCTTGACCGGAAGTCCATATGTGTTTCTATGTCCCCTCTAGCTATACCTCCTTAAAAGCACACTCACAGTTGCAGTTTTACCCTTGGTTCGGAATGAAGCTGGATTTCCAGTCTCTTTTAGATATCCCAGAAAATAAGCCTTTCTGTCATAGAAAAGTGATGAATACAGAAGGATTGCTTCAGGTAAGTGAAAATCCAGGAAATTTACCCTACCTCCGTACAGGAGTTCCAGTGCTTGTCCCACCACCTGTGTGTTATGCTTTGTGCGTGACACTGTATACAGCTGTTTAGATCCCTCCTATACCAATCATCTTTCAACCACCTCCCACCTGCCCTGTGCTATCCTCCTCCTGCCCACTGCTCACTGCCAAAGCATTCTATTGCGATTCATTTTATGGAGGCGCCAGAGTATGTTTTAAAGTCATCTTTTACATTGTCTGCTTTTTACAGACAGAATCAAAATCATTCTGTACATAGATTCGTAGGCTGGATTTTAAGAAAGTGTGTATGTATATATATATATATATATATATATATATATATATATATATATATATATATATAATTTTCTCTTTGAAAAGTTCTTTATAAAGAAATTTGTAAATGGTGGTTCCTTGGTGCCATCTTGTGTCAGAAGCCTGTATAGCAGCTTGGACACTGGGGAGCAGGAGGGAGGGACTGTGGCTCTAACCCAACAACCAGTATTTTCTGAAAGTCTGAGTGAAAAGGGGAAAATTCCTTGGGTACAACCATACTGATGTCTTCTATCTGGAAATTTCATAAATAAGAAATCATACAATATATGTCTTTTGCACATTAGGCTTCTTCCACTGGCATGTTTTCAAGGTTATACCATGTTGTAACAAGTAGCAGTACATTATTCCTTTTTATTGCCAAGTAATATACCACACTTTATTTATCCATTCATTAACTGGTAGATATTTCATTAGTGCCAAATTTGGTCATTATGAATAAATGTTGCTGCTTGTATTCATATACAAGTTTTTATGTAGACAAGTGTATTTATTTCTCTGGGTTGTGTACCTAGGAGTGGAATTGCTGTGTCATGTTAACTCTCCATTTAACCTTTGAGGAACCATCAGATTGTTTTCAAATACTGACAGTCTTGAAGAAGTCAGGCACTTTGTATTTTTCTTGTGATTGTGGGTTTTGAGAAAGAATACCACAGTGTTGAAGCACTTTTCTTGTCACATCATATCTGGGAGGACATGATACCCACGTGACATCACTGAGTCAATGGAGATGTGTTTTCTGACTTTCTCTGGTGTACAGTAACTGTTTTGCATTCATCTACACTATTATTTAGAAGTGAGTTTTAAGTGGATTCCTGCCCTTGACTGGGGGAGTTGGGATTAAGGTTCACCTAATGGAAGCAGTGTATCTACATAGATTATTTAAAATTATTTTATAAAGAAAAAAAAAGGACAGTGGTGATGTAGGTGGGAACTGAGCCCACTTTCTCATGTACCCAGCTGGGATACCTGGCTGATCTTCCAAAGAACAGAATGAACAGCCAACAGAATCCCAGCTTATATGAAATTTGGAAACCAAATAATGCAGAGGACATTTAAGCACTCTCAGTAAGGAGATTTTGTAGGCTGGTGGGAAAGTCCTTGGGCCTTGTGCTGGAGACCATGGCTGCCATGGGAGCATTGGAGGAAAGCTGGGTCAGGATAACAACCTAGCAGCTCCATCCCCTCCTAGAGCGGGGATGCCTCAGATCCCCACCAGGAGAGACGTGGATGCTTACAGGTGCTGGGAGGATGAAAAGGCAGCAAGTGGCACAAAATTGGCAACATATTCTGGCTAGGTCAGTGATCGCCAGCCGGGACAGTACCAGAGAAACTGGAGAACCAGGTGACACCTGGAGCTGGGAGAAGAGAGGGGCCATGACAGGCCCTGACTCAGATAGACTCTGGACTGTTCAGAGAGTTGGACTATGTGAAAAGTCAGCCCCGTGTTAAAAGCAGCAGGTGGTGCCTGAGGGGACTTTTCTTAAAAGATGATCTCAGACACTGTGCAGGGGCCTCATGTTAGCATAGGGATCTCGTGTGCACAGCCACTAGGCCAACAAAGTAGGAGGAAAGGGGGTGCAATTTGCTCCCTCTTAGTGCACCTCACGGACCAGTCAAAGGGTTGCCAAATGAGGTGGATTATAGGTGCCGGCCAGGCACAAATGCACTGAGTGGACAGTGTGGGCTGCACAGTGCTCTGAGGACCTGGGGTGGAAACTGGGCACCTGTGAATAGTACATCCTTGCAGAACCACAGGGAAGGCGAAAAACAGAGCCCAGCCCCCTTCTGCCTGCAAGATCCAGGAAAACCAGCAAAACCAGGCTGGCAGGTTTAAAATCAGTAGGAGGCTGTTTTTTTCTCAAGAGTAAGATAATAAGACCTGGAGCTGTAAGAAAACTGGAGACAGATCCACAAAGAAGTCAGAAGACGAACACCAACAGCTGAGAGAAACTTCACTTTACTAACCTTTAGAACTTGCGTGTTTTTTCTCACCTTTCTGTTCATTTAGTTTTTTGTTTTTTGTTTAATTTGTTGTTTTTTAATTTTCCCTTTCATATTGCATTTTAATTTTTCTCCTTTCACTTCACTCATATTCCAAATAACACACTACTCTTGGTCTTTTACTTTTTATGCAGATTATATATATTTTTATGATACCATTATTAATCCAAATCCTACACAGCACCCTTCCCTGGTCTTAATCTATCTCACCATCTTCCTGAGTTTTATTACTGTTGTGGTTAACTTTATTTTCTCTCACACTATGTGAAGTTTCCATCCCTTACTTTCACTATTTCTACTCCATCTAACTTTGCATAAGCTCCCTTTTCTCTTAAGTCATCTTACATTCTTTTTCCCTTCTAATGAGATCCTTATTTCTTTTTCACCTTTCATAAACAGTGGCTACTTGAGTGAAATATCATGGTTATCGCTGTACTTCTCCAAAGGAACTCCTATTTGTTCACTACTTGTTTATACTTTAAATCCCATAGAATATTCTCCTGCTGTCTTACTCTAACTCGCCCTCCCCTTGTCCCTGATCAGGTGAGTAAGGAATTTTATCTCATTGCTTTCTTTCTCCCTTTTTTTTCTTTTTCTTTCTTCCACCGCCCCTCAACCTGGGTTTATTTACTACTTATTCTTAATAGCTTGCTTCCTCTATCCTCTCAAAATCATTTTTCTTTTCTGCAGATATCTCATATTCAGTTTTTGCTTTTCTACAATATTCTTATTCCTATTCCACCTTTATTAAACTTCACTCAAATATCACTGCTATCGACTCTGCAATTTTGCTCCTGTTGGTCCAGTACCTTTTCAATTTTACGTCAAGCATCATAGTATACTCTTACCTCATCTTTTTAAAAAGATTTTCTTGCTGGGGGAAGGGAGGGAGAAGGAGAAGGGGGAGAAACATCAATGTGTAGTTTCCTCTCTTGTACCCTCTATTGGGCACCAGAATTGCAACCCAGGCATGTATCCTAGCCTGGGGTCAAACTGGATATCCTTTGATTCACAGGCAGGCACTCAATGCACTGAGCCACACCAGCCAGGGTTCTTCCCTCTTCTTACCCCATTGTTCCCATGGCCCTTTTGTATTTTATGTGCATTTAAAATTTTGTTCTCTCCATTTCTTTGCCTCAGTTCTATCCCAGTTCTTATCAGTTCTCCTTCCTTTTACCACTAAATAACATTGTTTCCTGTTTTAGTCATCTCATATTATTTTGGTCCTATTTTATAATACCTACAATCTCTCTTCACCTTTATTAATCTTAGTTCAATTGCAGCTGAGACTGCTGAAGTGGTAGAGGGATTCTTTTTGCTGGCATAGGTTTGGATGTCTGGTAATACTGCTTGTTATGCAACACCTGTACAGTAGCATACAAGGCAAGGTGGGAGTTGTGAATACCAGTAAACCTGCTGGAAGGGAGAACCCACCAACAAAGGAGCCACCAAGAGGTAAAACCCAAGTACAACAAGAAGGCCCACAAAAGAAAGGAAGAAATGGAAACTGTAGAGCATCCAGGCAAGGACATCAAAGAGACTATACCACTGAGTCCCACAGAACCTCTATCACAGAAGTTCACCCTATGAAGACAGTTGGCAAAGCAGAGTATTTGGAATTGTAGAAACAAACACAAAGAGTCACCTAAAATGGGGAGACAAAGAAAGAACCTGCAATTGAAAGGAATGGAATATTCCCCAATAAATGAGCTAAATGAAATGGAGGCAAGCAAACTATCAGATACATAATTCAAAAAAATGGTTATAAGGATGCTCAAGGAACTCACTGACAACTACAAGGATCTAAGTGGGAACTACAACAATATGAAAAAGGAAATAGGAACTATAAAAAGAACCAGTAAGAGATGAAGAATACAATATCTGAAATAAAAAAGTATGCTAGAAGCAAT
Organism: Mormoops blainvillei; assembly: GCA_004026545.1. Taxonomy (NCBI): domain Eukaryota; kingdom Metazoa; phylum Chordata; class Mammalia; order Chiroptera; family Mormoopidae; genus Mormoops; species Mormoops blainvillei. The sequence continues at coordinate 99,039 of PVJD01003627.1, read as the reverse complement.
TACAAGCAGGCTAGGTGAAGCAGAGGACCAAACTTGTGAGCTGGAAGAGAAAGTAGAAAGAAATACCCAGGTAGGGCAGCTGTATGAAAAGAAGACTAAAAAAAAAACAACAACAAAAAAACCCCACGAAGACAGCCTAAGGGAACTGCACAACATGAAACACAACAGCATTTGAATCAGAGGAATAACAGAAGGAGAAGAAAAGAAGCAAAGGATAGAAAACCTGTTTGAGAAAATAATGACAGAAAAATTCCATAACCTGGAAAGAGGAAAAGCCACACAGTTTCAGGAAGCACAGTGGGTCACAATCAAGATGAAACCACAGGGGCCTACTCCAAGACAAATCGTAATTAAAGTGCTAAATTTTAAAGACAAAGAATCTTAAGGCATCAAGGGACAAATGGGAAGCATCATACAAGAAAGCTCCGACAAGACTAACAGCTTATTTCTCAACAGAAACACTACAAGTCATAAAGGAATGGCAAGAAATATTACAAGTAATGAAAAAAAAAAAAAGGCCTCCAACCAAGACTACTCTACCCAGAAAGGCTCTCAATTAAAATGTGAGGCAATCATCAAATCCAAGAAAGTTGAAAATATATTAAGCATTTTCTCAGACCACAAGGGTCTGAAACTGGGAACCAGCCTCAAGGAAAAAACTGAAAAACACTCAAATTCATGGAGACTGAATAGCATGCTATTAAACAATGAATGGGTTATAATGAGATCAAACATGAAATTAAAAAAAAACTTTCTGGAAACAAATGAAAATGAACACACAACAGTCTAAAACTTATGGGACAGAGCAAAGGTAGTTCTGAGAGGGAAGTTCATAGTGATACAGGCCAACCTGAAAAAGATAGAAATATTTCAAATAAATAACTTAATGCAACATCTACAAGAACTGGTGGTACAACAACAAACAAAGCTGAGAGTGATTAAAGGAAGGAAATGACCAAGATCAGAGCAGAATTAAATGACATAGAGACTAAGAGAAAAATTAAAAGGATCAATAATTCCAGGAGATGGTACTTTGAAAACATTTTTAAAAAAATCAACAAGCCTTTAATGAGATTCATCAAGAAAAACAGGAGAGGACCCAAATAAATAAAATCAGAAATGAAAGAGGAGAGATCACAACTAATATCACAGAAGTACAAAGGTCTGTAATAAATTACTACAAAGAACTATATGCCAAGAAATTTGAAAGCCTGGGTGAAATTGACAAATTCCTAGAAAAAAATGTAATCTTCCAAAAATGAATGAAGAAGAAGCAGATGGATAACAGCTGGGGAAATTGAAGCAGTTATCAAAAAACCCCCAGCACATGAAAGCTCCAGACCAGCTGGTTTCCCAGGAGAATTCTACAAAACATTTAAGGAAGAGCTAACCCCTCTGCCTCTCGGACTATTCCAAAAAAATCCAAAAAGAGGGAAGACTCCCAAACTCTTTCTATGAGGCCAGCATCATCTTAATCCCAAAACCAGATGAAGACACCACGATAAAAGAAAACTACAGGCCAATGTTGCTGATGAAAACAGATGCTAAAATCCTCATAAAAATATTGGCAAACCAGATCCAGCAACATATTGAAAAGATCATCCACCTTGATCAAGTGGGATTCATCCCAGGGATGCAAAGATGGTACAATATTTGCAAATCAATAAACATAATACATCACATAAACAAAAGGAAAGACAAAAATCATATGATCATATCAATAGATGCAGAAAGAGCATTTTATAAGGTCCAGCACCCATTTATGATAAAAACAGTCAGCAAAGTGGGAGTGGAGGGACCACACCTCCACATAATAAATGTCATATATGAGAAACCTACAGCCAACATCATACTGAATGGGCAAAAACTAAAATTTTCCCACTAAGATCAGGAAAAAGACAAGGGTGTCTGCTTTCACCACTTCTATTCAACATAGTATTAGAGGTCCTAGCTGCAGCAATCAGACAAGAAAAAGAAATAAAAGGTATCCAAATAGGAAAGGAGGAAGTAAAACTGTCATTGCTTGCAGATAATATGATTGTACATAGACAATCCCATAGACTCCACCAAAAAAATACTTGGCCTAATAAGTGAGTTTGGCAAAACAGCGGGATATAAAGTCAATATTCAGAAATCAAAAGCATTTTTGCACACCAGCAATGAAATATCAGAATCAGAAATCAGGGGGAAAAATCCCATTCATTATAGTAACAAAAAAGAAAAAATAAAGTACATAGGAATAAACCTTACCAAGGAGGTAAAAGACCTGTACTAAGAAAACTACACAACACTGAAGAAAGAAATTAAGGAAGACACAAATAAGTGGAAGCATACACTGTGCTCATGGATTGGAAGAATTAACATCCTCAAAATGTCCATACTACCCAAAGCAATTTACAGATTCAACACTATGCCTATTAAAATACCAATGACATATTTCACAGATGTAGAACAAACATTTCAAAAATTTATATGGAACCATAAACAACTCTGAATGCCCACAGCAATTTTGAGAAAGAAGGACAAAGTCGGAGAGATCACAATACCCGATATCAAACTATACTACAAGGCTACTGTAATCAAAACAGTCTGGTACTGGCATAAGAACAGATAGATCAATGGAATAGAATAGAGAGCCCAGAAATAAACCCATGTCTCTATAGTCAATTAATATTTGACAAAGGAGGCAAACACATAAAATGGAGTAAAAATATCCTCTTCAACAAATGGTGTTGGGACATCTGGATAGTTACATGCAAAAAAATGAAACTCGACCACCAACTTACACCATACGCAAAAATAAACTGAAGGTGGATATAAGACATAAATGTAAGTCATGAAACTATAAAAGTCCTAGAGGAGCGCATAGTCATGAAAATCTCAAATATTCCATGCAGCAATATTTTCACCAATACATCTCCTAGAGCAAGGGACATAAAAGAATAGGTAAGTAAGTGGGACTTCATCAAATTAAAAACCTTCTCCAAAGCTAAAGAGAACATCAGCAAAATGAAAAGGGAACCAACTGTATGGGAAAATATATTGGCCAATGATACATCAAACAAGGGTTTGATCCTCAAAATATATAAAGAACTCACACAACTCCAATTCAGGAAGACAAGCAATCCAATTAAAAAATGGGCGAATGACCTGAGCAGACACTTCTCAAAGGAGGACATACAGAGGACCTAGAGACATATGAAAGGGTACTCAGCATCACTAGCTATCAGAGAGATGCAAATTAAAATCACAATGAGATTCCACTTCACACCAGCCATAATGGCCATCATAAACTAATCAAGAAACAACAAGTGTTGATGAGGCTGTGGAGAAAAGTGAACCCTAGTGCACTGTTGGTGGGAATGCAGACTGGTACAAAACAGCATAGAATTTCTTCAGCAAATTAAAAATGGTACTGCCTTTTGACCCAGCAATTCCACTGCTGGGATTATGCCCTAAGAATCCTGAATCAACAATTCAAAAGAACCTATGCACACCAATGTTCACAGCAGCACAATTTACAATAGCCAAGTGCTGGAAGCCACCTAAGTGCCCATCAGTAAGTGACTGGATCAAAAACTTGTAGTACGCTTATACAATGGAGTATTCACAGCAGAAAGACAGAAGGACCTCCTATCATTCATGACAGCATGGATGGAACTGAAGGGCATCATGCTAAGTGAAATAAGCCAGGTGGTGAAAGACAAATACCATATGGTCTCAACTATTAGTGGAACCTAATGAAGGAAAGAAAGAAGCAAGCAAAATAGAACTGGAGACATTGAGATAAAGAACAAACTGACAATAACCAGAAGGGAGGGGAGGGGATAATGGGGGAAAGAAGGGGAAGGATCGTCAAGGAACATGTATAAGGGACCCATGGACAAAGCCCATGGGGGTAGGAGGAGGGTGGGAGGTTGATGTGTGTGGGACAGGGGAGGGTGGTGGAGGGAAAGTGGAGACAACTGAGCTTGAACAACAATAAAAATAAAATAAGTTATTTTATAACAGCAGTTTGTTTCCAGTCACCATTTCTGTATGTTGAATCTTAGAAAGTAAATACCAGCCAAGGAGGGCTCCTCGTGACTAATGGGACTCAAAAATTAAAACAAACAAAAAAAGCAGAACCTTAGCAGTCTTTGCTAAAGTCATTAATAGTTCCAATCGATCAATTGAAGCAGCTCAATTCTGACCAGTCAGGACAGTGCTTATTGGACCAACCAAATTGTGAAGATTTGGAGTCTTTATTTGCATAACAGAGCAATCAGGGGCAAGGGACAGGGGCTTCTGCATACTCAGCTCCCCTCTGGGTAGGAGAGTGCACATTTCCTTCCCACCTAAGACTGTGTTTTTATGGCTGCAGTTGAAACACCAAAGAAACTCCCCAGATCAGAGTGGACATGTCCTGTCTTTGGAGGCCCAAGCAAAGCCATCTGGGCAATGGCATACCAGACTGGATTAGAACTGTGCAGAAAAGAGCTGTCTAGCCAGAGAGGATCTAAGCTGCAACAGTGTACTGGGCTGCCTTGCCTGAGGGCTACCTTCCAGCTATATGATAACACAGTTGAATTGTCTGCTGTGAATAAAGTCTCCCTTCACCCCAAATTGGAAATTCCTGTTGATATTCAATTGGTGCTAATGATTATCGGATGACATTTATTAATTCAAACATTTATTATATGGGTATGGATTCATGTATATTTAACATGCAAGTGTTTCTTAACACAATGGAAAGTCCAACATGAAGATTACTTATGTGTCATAAAATAATTTTGACTTGTCTACCAATGGCCCTTGGCACCAATCCAATCCCCAGTTTGAGGGTGCAGTAAAGAAGAAAACTTTATTCAGTGTAAACAGCTTAAATGTGATATAGCATGCTTATGAGAACAACATTGCTGTGGAACAGATCAATAACAAAACTGCAATATTATGAAGTAGCACAGCTCAAATCAGCATGGTTGTGAGGAAGCACCAAGGGGATGTGGCTCTCAGGCAAGGAGCACCATCTCCAGCTAGACAGTTCTGCTCTGCTTAGCTTTCCTCCACTGTACTCTGCACCACTCTGCTCCAAGGGGACATCTTCATTGTTTCAGCTCCAGCACTAAACCAGTCTTCAGTGGAAAGAGGTGTGCTCCCCAAGACAGAGGGGAGCTCCTTTATATAGACAGAAGTCTCTGCTCCTGAGCCATGATTGGTTCATTCTCAAGCAAATGAGGGCTCCGAATCCTCACAATTTTATTGGTCTTTAAAACACTGTCCTGATTGGTCAGAACAGAGTGACTGTGATTGGTCAGTGAAAATGCTGATAGAGATAGAGCTGTGCATCTCAGATTGGATGGGGAAAACCTCAATCCTATTGGTTGAAATACAATTCCAGGAAGCCTTTTATAAGGTCTGGCTCAGCCAGAAGGAACATATTACAGGCACGCAGTTAAGTGCAGACTTCTCCCTGAAACACAGTTTACCTGGAAGGCACCTGTGTAGAAATTGGTGCTTGTCTCTGCTTTTAAATTTGAACCCAGTGAGCCACCAGGGGCTCTTCTTACTAACCATCTTCTTTCTCAGTGGTTCACAGACTTCAACAGTCAGGAAAACGTGAAACAGTTTTCCATAACCACCATTATACCATCCAAATATAGTACGTTAGAAAATACTTGAAACATGGCAGAGTTTGAAACAACATAATTTTGCATGATTTTATTTCATGCTTGGTAATCCTTTAGATAAAATGAAAAACAGATGATACAGAGGTTATCGAAGTGACCATAAATTTTTTTCTAACATGCACTGGACATATTTGCAAACTCCTTTTCAATGAGGCAATAGTATGAACTATGTCAAAGAAAAATATGTGCTTCATTTGAATGCTCATTATCTAAAGCACAGTCTTACTGCTACCTGACTGCCAGTGGAAGGGGTTTTATAACTCTGCATTTAACCCTACCTTAATTGATCACACTGCAATATATTCCTTGTCTGTACCCAAGCAACTGAATTTTTTCCTGGGAGAAGGAAACCCCTTACTCTTGAGGGAATACCTGTTTGTCTCCCTTTGAAAACTTCTTCCAACTTTCCTGATCTACGAGTGTGACCAAATGTGGTTTTTGGGTTGGCAAGTGCAATCTCAGTGGAAGCATGGGGGAACACAACCAAAAGGATGGTGTAATTTGGTCTAATGTCTCTTAACTAATGAATGGATGGATTGATCCAGGAAATATCAAACGTGCTGGAAATTCACAGATTTTTATGTTGAATATCATAGATCTGCATGCAGTTGACCAAGACATTGGTGTTGGGTGGCTGAGAGGATGCAGCTTTTCAGGACTCTGCAACTGATTGATGGCTTTGAGATGAGAGGCATTTCTGACTTTGAGGACCAGCCTGAGTATTGCAGTTGCCATAGATGCTGGCTCCACTATGGTGACCAAGATAACTTTTTAATAGGGATAAACCTGACCTGTTGAGAAGATCTGGGTCCCTTCTGTAGATATTTGGGACTCAATTGAGGGTGTGGGTGCCCCAGGTGTGGAAGAGCTGTCTGAGCATCATGGTTGCCATAGAAACCTGACCTGACCAGGTTTTTAGTAGAGACAGATGTGTTCTGGTGAGATCAGATCCCACCTACAGGTATTTGGGATTCAGCTGAGGGTGTGGGTCCCTGTAGTGGGGGATAAACAGTCTTGGGATGTAGGGAGACAAAGGGATACAGATCCAGTTGCCTCCTTCCTGATTTGAGGTTTGGTGGTGTAGTACTTAAAGCCATTGTGGTCCCACCCAGCCCTGGTGAGTGTGACGTCCTGCTTCAGGGTTGTCCTATAATTTATTTTCTATAATTTTATATAAATTAAATCATACAGGTTGTATTTATTTCCACCTGGTTATATTTTATTTCATGCATCTATTTATTTATGTACAGTTTTTAAAATTATATTTTATTTGACATGACTCTATGAAACATTATATATAAACACATGGGAAACACTTTTCGAATATTTAATACTAATATATAGTAGAAAGGGATGCGTGTTTGGGAAACATGTAGATTAGCACTTCTATTGTGAATCACCAAATTATGTATTTTATAAACACTGAAGCATAAAAATCCATGGAATTAGCTTCAGATTTAGGATTTTAGTAAATATTTATAAATTAATCTATTGAGTAGGAGTTATTAAATTCCTCCAAGAAAGGACAATAAAAATATTAGTATTTTTCCAGTTGTTAAACAAAATGTTTTGCTTTGATGATAATCAAAACCAAAGCATAGAAAACTTTATTTTTGTTTCCTACTGAAATATTTAACTCCAAGAATGGGAAGGTTAGAAGGAAAATAATAATGATATGAATAGTTTAATTTCAGAATGTTATAGGTATTTCACGTTACACACTAGGTATAATTTCTTGCATGTATATGGGCTAATAAATATGCAATTTTACCCTACATACTGAAAAAAATTAATAAATAGTTTGTTTTATACCTATGTAATATTAAATTGTCTGTAGCAGAGCCTTTTACTAGCTATTGTATTTTATTTAGATTTTATTTTAGACCAAAATTCACAAAAATATATTTTACCTTAGTAAGAACATACATATGTTTATAGCTGAAATCAAAAATTATACTTGTTACCCAGTATATATTTTATTATATTCATCTTGAAACTCTTGTTTAGTTTAGTTTGCTTTCTAAAAGTGCTGGTAAAGTCTGCTAAATTGATGTTATAACTCGCTAATGGGTTGCATCTCCAATGAATTAATCTTCAAGACAGTTGAACAATTGCTAATTGACGGACCCTGCCTTCTTCCATATACATGGAGGCCTGATAATATAAGGGAATCTTTTTAAGGGCACTTAATTTCATTTATGATACTCTGCCCTCATGACCCCATCACCACCCAAAAGCCCCACTTTCAAATACCATCACATTCAATATATGAATTTTGGAGGAACAAACATTCAATCTATAGTTTTGTGGTTTCATTTATTTCTCTTTTTAGTTCTATCTGTTTTTGCCTCATGTAATTTGATTCTCTTTTGTTTGTCACATATGCATTAAGGATTATTATGTCTCCTTAGAGCAATAACCTCTGTATCATTATGTAATGCCCCTCATTGACCCTAAGAAGTTTTCTTACTTTGAAATCTGCTCTGTTTGAAATTACTTACTCCCTCTTCCTTTTGATTACAATTAGCATAGTTTATCTTTCTCCATACCTTCAATTTCAATCTGTATCTATTGTTATATTTAAAGTGGGTTCCATTATGCTGTCTCTAAGAGACACACCTCAGAACAAAAGATACACACAGACTAAAATAAAGGGATGGAAAAAGATATTTCATACAAGTGGAAAGGAAAGAAAAGCTGGGGTAGCAATGCTTATATATGACAAAATAGACTTTAAAAATTAAGGCTATAATAACAGACAAAGAAAGACACCACATAATGGTAAAGGGAACTATCCAGCAAGAGGCTATAACCCTAGTAAACATTTACAAACCCAACACAGGAGCACCTAAATATGTAAAGCAAATCTTGATGAACATAAAGGGAGAGATGAACAGAAATACAATCATAGTTGGGGATTTTAACACCCCATTGACTTCAATGGATAGATCTTCCAGACAGAAAATCAACAAGGAGGCAGTGGCTATAAATAATGAACTAGATCAAATGGATTTAATTGCTATCTACAGAGAATTTCATCTCAAAGCAGCAGGCTATATATTCTTCTCAAGTGCACATGGAATGTTTTCTAGGACAGACCACATGTTAAGACATAAAACAAACCTCAATAAATTTAATAATATTGAAATCATATCAAGCATCTTCTCTGACTACAATGCTATGAAACTAAAATCAATCACAAGAACACTGAAAAATACACAAAGATATGGAATTTAAATAACATGGTATTCAACAATGAACAGGTCAACAATGAGATCAAGGAAGAAACCAAAAGATACCTTGAAACAAATGAAAATGAGAACACAACAACCAAAAACCTGTGGGACACTGAAAAAGCAATCCTAAGAAGGAAGTTCATAGCATTACATGTCTACCTCAAAAACAAGGAAAAGCGCAAATAAACAGTCTAACTTCACACTTAAAGGAACTTGGAAAAGAACAACAAACAAAGCCTAAAGCAAGTAGAAGGAAGGAAATAATAAAGGCTGGAGCAGAACTAAATTAAATTGAGTAAAAAAAAATGATATAAAAGATCAATCAATCCAAGAGCTGTTCTTTGAAAAGGTAAAGAACATTGATAAACCTTTAACCACACTCCTCAAGAAAAAAAGAGAGGACCCAAATAAATAAAGTCAGAAATAAAAGAGGAGAAATAGCAACTGGCACCAAAAATATGAAGGATTGTAAGAAAGTATTATAAACAACTATATGCCAACAAAATGGACAACCTGGACAAAATGGGTAAATTCCTGGAAACTTACAATCTCCCAAAACTAAATCACAAAGATTCAGAGAATCTGAATAGACAGGTTACTCCTAAAGAAATTGAAGCAGTAAACAAAAAATTCCCAACAAACAAAAACTTTGAGCAGGATGGCTTCACAGATAAATTTTACCAAACATTCTGAGAAGAACTAACACCTCTCCTTCTTAAACTATTTCAAAAAATTCAGGAGGAAGGAAGACTCCCAAGCTCATTTTATAAGGCCAGCATTATCCTAATTTCAAACCCAGATAAAAACACTACAAAAAACTATAGGCCAATATCCATGATGAACATACATGCTAGAAGCCTGAATATTAGCAAACTGAATACAGCAACACATCAAAAAGATCATACACCATGGCCAAGTGGGATTCATTCCAGGAATTCAAGGTTGGTACATTTCCACATCAATAAATGTATTTCACCACACAAACGAAATAAAGGATAAGAACTGCATTATCATGACAATAGATGCAGAAATAGAATTTGAAAAAATCCAGCACCCATTTATGATCAAAATTCTCAGCAAAGTGGGAATAGATGGAACAGGCCTAAACGTAATATAGGCCATATATGGCAAACCCACTGCCAGCATCATACTCAATGGGGAAAAACTACAAGTGTTCGTGTTGAGATAGGGAATAAGGCAGGGGTGTCTACTTTAACCTCTTTTATTCAACATAGAACTGGCAGTCCTGGCCATAGCAATCAGACAAGAAGAATAAATAAAAAGCATCTGAATTGGAAAAGAAGAAGTAAAATTGTCTTTATTTGCAAATGATAGAGTACATAGAGAAACCTTAAGGTTCTACCAAGAAACTACTAGAACTGATCAATGAATTCAGTAGTGTAGGAAGATAAATATTAATGTCCATCAATCAGCTGCATTTTTATATGCCAAAAATGAGCTATCAGAAAGGGAAATTAAGAAAACAATACCATTCACAATTCCTTCAAAAAGAATAAAATACCTAATAATAAATCTAACCAAGGATGTAAAAGACCTGTACTTGGAAAATTATAATACATTGAATGAAGAAATTGAAGAAGATACAAATAAATGGAAGCACATACTGTGTTCATGGAGGTAAGAATTAGCATCATTAAAATGTCCATACTACGTAAAACAATCTATGCATTCAATGCAATTCCTATCAAGATTCCAATGATGCATTTGACATAACTGCAACAAATATTTCAAAAATTAATATGAAACCACAAAAGACCTCGAATAGTAACAATGGTCTTGAGAAAGAACAAAGTTGGAGGAAACACACTACCTAATATCAAACTATAAGGCCATAGTATTCAAAACAGCATGGTACTGTTTTGAATATTAAGGCATAAATACAGACACATAGACCAGTGGAACAGAATAGGGATCCCACAAGTAAATCCTCACATTTATAGTCAATAATTGACAAAGGAAACAAGCACATACAATGGGCTAAAGAGAGTTTATGCAATAAATGATGTTGAGAAAATTAGACAGATGCATGCAGAAAAATGAAACCTGATCACCTTTTTATGCCACACACAAGAATAAATTCAAAGTGGCTTAAAGACTTAAATGTTAGATCAGAAACCATAAAAACTGTAGAAGAAAATATAGGCAGTAAAATCTTGGACATTGCTTATGGCAATATTTTTTCTGTTACATCTCCCCAGGCAAGGGAAACAAAAGAAAAAAATAAGCAAATTGGACTACATCTAGTTTAAACTAAAACGTTTTTGCACAGCAAAGGGGAACATCATCAAAAGAAAAAGACAATGCACAGAGTGGGAGAGCATATTGGCTGATACATCTGATAAAGGATTAATATCCAAAATTTATAAAGATCTTATAAAACTCAACACCAAAAGAAAAACATATAATTCAATTAAAAAATGACAAACTGAATAGACATTTCTCCGAAGAGGACATACACATGGCCAATAGACATATGAAAAGATACCCAACATCACTAATCATCAGAGAAATGCAAATTAAAACCACAATGAGATATCATCTCACACCTGTCAGAATGGCTAGCACCCATAAATCAACAAACATCAAGTGTTGGTTAGGATGTGGAGAAAGGGGAACCCTTTTGCACTGTTGGTGGGGATGCAGACTGGTGCAGCCACTGTGGAAAGCAGTATGGAGACACCTCAAAAAATTAACAATGGCTCTGTCTTTTGACCCACTGATTCCACCCCTGGGAATATATCTGAAGAAACTCAAAAACACTAATTTGAAAGAACATAAGCACCCCTACATTCATTGCAGCATTACTTATAATCACCAAGATATGGAAGCAGCTCAAGTGTCCATCAACAGATGAATGGATAAAACAACTATGGGACATTTACCCAATAGACTACTACTCAGTTATAAAAAAAGAAGAAAATTTACCCTTTGCTACAACTTGAATGGACCTGGAGAACATTAAGCTAAGTGAAATAAGCCAGTCAGAGAAAGACAAATACCATATGATTTTATTCATATGTGGAATCAAATTAACAAACTGAACTAACAAGCCAAATAGAGATGGATTCATATATAGAGAGTAGAATGACAGCTATGGGGGAGGGAAGTTAGAGGGTGGAGGGATCTAGTGAAAAGGAAAAAGGAGTCATGGACCTGGACAACGGTGTGGTGACTGCTGGGGGGAGGGTGTATAAGGGAGATAATGGTAATGGAAAAAAATACAATAGAAAATAAAGTGGGTTTCTGGTAGACAAAATACTGGGTGTTGTTTTGTGATGCGCTCTGACGTGCCTGTCTTTTAATAGTGTAATTAGACTATTGACATTAAAGTGATTATTGATGTAGTGGGATTATTAGCTACTATATTTATTATTGTTTTCTGTTTATTGTCCTTGTTTCCTTTTTCTGTTTTCACCTTCAACTCTTTTCCTGCCACTTGTGCTTAATTGAGCATTTATATTTATGTAAAAGGCGCATATCATTGAATCCATTGTTGATATTATAGTTTTGAACAAATCATTATCTATTAGATAAATTAAGAATAAGAAAAATTGTAGTTTTTATTTTACATTCTCTTATTCCTTCTCGAATGCTCTTTCTTTCTTTATATCCCAGTTTCTGACATATATCCTCTTTCTTCTCTCTAAAGAATATATACTAACATTACTTGCAAGGCACATCTACTGACAGAAATTTCTTTAATTTTTGTTTTTCTGATAAAGCATTTCTCCTTTAATTTTTAAGGATAGTTTTTCAGGGTACAGATTTGTAGATTTTGTGTTTTTTCTCTCAACACTGTTCTTGCTTGTATTGTTTATTAAGAGGAGTGAGACGTAATTCTAATCTTTACTTCTGTATATGTAATATGTTTTTCAACCCTTTTGGCTTCTTTCAGGACTTAATCTTTGATTTTTTTGTAGTTTGAAATTGATGTGCCAAGGTATCATTTGGGGCGGGGGCATATAACCAGCTTGGTGTTCTCTGAGCTTCCTGGATCTATAGTTTGTTGTCTGACATTAAGATGGGGAAATTCTTAGTCACCATTTCAAATATTTTTCTGTTCATTCCTTTCTTCATTCTCTGATATTCCCATTATCTGTATGTTATACCTTTTGTACTTGTTTCATACTTCTTAGATATTCTGGGTTTTTTTCAGTCCCTTTTCTCTTTGTTTTTTAGTTTTGATAGTTTCTATTGAGATATTGCCAGGCTCAGAAATTGCTTCCTCAGCCACGTCGAGTCTACAAACAAGCCCAATAAAAGCATTCTACATTTCTGTTATGGTGTTTTTGAACACTAGTAGTGTTTTTTGGGGGTTTTTTTTGTCTGTTTTTTTGTTTTGTTTTGTTTTGTTTTGTTTGGTTCTCTCTTAGAATTTTCATTTCTCTGCTTACATTTTTTATCAGAGTTTGCATGGTGTCTACTTTCTCCATTAGTGTCCTTAACATAATAATCATAGTTGTTTTAATTCTGAGTCTGATACTTTCAACACCCCTGCTATATCTGGGTCTGATTCTGATGCTTACTATGTGTGTTCCACTTTGACCTTGGATGGGACTTTTAGCCTTCAGAGCTGTGAGAAAATAAATTTCTATGGTTTATTCCACCTGGTCTGTGATATTTTATTAATGAAAGCACTAGCAAAGTAATAGAGAGAGGAAATGACAAATATGATGTTTTTAAAGAAATTAATGAGTGGTGCAATGGCAGATTATTTATTTATTTATACCTGGTTTGACTATAGTTTTTGTTCATTCTAAATTAGTCCGGATCATTTTCAACATCAGAATTGAAGCACTTAGAAACAGTGGTTGTTATAAAATGTTTCAGACATAAGATAAAGAAAATAACATATCAGACTTCTATATACTCACGCTGAGAAAGAAAACATTACAGAGGTGAAACTCACTTTGCCTTCTGCTATGATTTCCCAGAGATAGCCACTAAGAATTGTTTTTTTTTTTCTCTTGAAATCTTTCTTTACAGTTTCTTCTTAAGTGAAATATAGTATCCTTTTGTTACATGTTTTTAATTAGGTACCAGACTGCCTAATGGAAAAAGAAGGAAGAAACCTGCATAAAACAAATCCACATTCACATCTCAGCATGTATATTCCCTTTCAGCCCTTCTACAGTGGGCACACCCAATTTCTCAGTTTATCTGCTGTACGGAACATGAGTAGAATCAATAGGTACTATTTTCAGTGACTTTTTTTATCTGATATGTTCAAAGTCTTAGAGTTCCCAGGCAGCAGCTAACCCTAAAAAATGTCCCACTGCCTCCTGAAACATCTCATTTGTCCAGGCCTAATGTCCTTTCTCACATTCACATTGTTACTTATCTAGACCTGTACATCCAGTGCCTAATCTGGGCCATCCTGGTGAAAGAAGACAGTGACTGGAAGGAGTTTCTTTTCCTGTGTCCAGACTAGTACCCAACCCCTTCAGCTGGTTCAGAAATGCATCCAAATTTGAACTTGAGCTGATATTGTGCTACAAGTGCTAGGCATATCTATATTTCCTTTTTTAAAATTAGTTTTAATGCACAAGGAAGGTACTCAAAGGTGTTTTCATCCATGTGTTGATTGCTCCTAACGTCCTGGCTGAATGAGATCATGACCAAACCTTTCCTCTGAGTCCCACTGCTGAAGCTTTCTCCCCTCTGGGAGTTACAGAGCTGACAGCCAGACATCCCCTGTGGAGCTTTACCCTCCCCCTTCCCTGTGGCATTCACAGCTTGGCTAACTGGGTGGTTACACCAAATAGTCTGCTTTCAGGTCAAGGGGCTCTATTTGGGAGAGAACAGCACAAAGCCTGTTGTGAAACTAGTTTCATCACATGACATTCACAAAAATCCAGGGAAGTGGAGACATCTTCAGACTGCAGAATGTAAGGTTTATTTGAGAGATGTGGTTGTCCTTCCTCTCAGCATCTGTAATGTCCCTGAAGCTGCCCAACTTGGACTCTCATGTGGTAGATTCATAAATTACTTCTGGGACCACCTTGTACTTAATTTTCTGGGCTTAGGGGCGCTCTCCATTCTAACTCTGAACTACTTGTCTATGGAAGGGCTGTAGATATATATTCATATTATTTTTTGACTTCCAGATTTAAGATACTCTTGTAATAAAAAATGGAAAATGCAGGAAAGGAAAAACATTAGAAACCCTTAAAACCTCTAACTCATGGATAAGCACTGTTACCTTCCGAATATATATTTCTGTAGAAATTTTACTATGCAAATGTAACTATATTAAGAATAGAAATGAGATCCCACTTATAGTTTATAAAATGCTTTTTAATATACATATTATTAAGGTTAATCCATGCCAATCAGTGTAAATCCACATAATAATAAAAATGGCCATAGAATCTGTAGTGATCCATTCTGGTATAATAATAATGATGATAAGAATGGTTAATATTTATTGCTGACTCCCTCAACGCCCCATGCTGTTATATGTGCTGACTATACACTTAGTCATTTAACCCTCATCACAACCTATGAGGGAGAGCTATTGTTGCCCAACTTTAACCATCAGGGAACAGTGAGGGCAGGGCTAGCCTGTAACAAGACACAAGACTAAGTTGTGAGCAGATTCTGTGTGACTGCTGAGCCCCCCATCTAACCAATGTACGTTACTCCTTCTCAGCTGATAAGATCCACAACCTTACTTTTCATCAGGGCACAGCAAAATAAATCAAATTGAGATACAACTTTCTCCCCAGTTAAATAGTCAGGAATTTGATGTATTGATTATAATCATTGTGGTTTAGAATCGGGTGAAATGCATTCTGTTATAATCTAGAAGATTTGCCCAACATCTGTCTCCCTTCCTGTGCATCTGAGACTTTCCCATTGTAAAGGCTTTCCCGTGGCTGGGTTAGGAACATTATTGCTTCTCTTCCTTTTTTAAAATAAATATATAGTTGTAAGAGCAATAGGTATTTTTAGGTGAAAATAGGTGACCTAGAAATAAGGGAGAATAAATACCCCAAAACATAGCACCCAAATACAAGCTCTGCATGTTTCTATCTGCATTGTATTTCTCCAGGAGTTTCTGTACACAGATATTTGTTTTACATATATGAATACATTTCTATGTTTATCTGCAAAAAATAAGATCTTATTCTACACATACTTTGATAACCTGCTTGTCTGGTAGTGGGTTAAATTATGACCCCCCAAAAAGATATGTCCAAGTCTTAATTTCCTCATAAACATGAATGTGACCTTAATAAGAAATAGGATCTCTGAAGATCTAATTCAGTTAAGGATACTGAGATGAATTCACTTTGGATTTCAGACTCACCTAAGAGACATGGCAGGGAAGATGGCCATGTGAAGGAGGCAGAAATTAGAGATCTGCGGCCAGAAACCAAGGAGCACTGGAAGGCACTAGACACCAGAAGTAAGAATGGATTATTAGGAAATGTGATCCTGATAACACCTTAATTTTGAATTTCTGGTCTCCAGAAATATGAGAGACTACACTTCTGATGTTTTAAACCACAAACTGCAAACATCATGGTAATGTGTTATGGTAGCCCTAGGAAACACATACACTCAGTAATAATATAACTATATGTCACTAATTGTGAATGAACATCAGTACATATTTGTCATGCCTGTGAGGAAAGTACTCTGTGTGTGTGTGTGTGTGTGTGTGTATTTTATATAATTGGCCAAAATGTCCATTTAGTTTTTTCTGTAAAATAAAAGACACATTTTTTCATTTTAATCAATAACTTTATTGATTTCAATATTTTGAGTATGTTGGCTATCTCCCACATGATATAATGTTGATTGTTCTCAATTAATGTCTAGATTTGTTCACTATCAATTTCAACTGGTCTACCCGATCATGGAGCATTGTCCAGTGAGAAATCTCCAGTATAAAACTTCTCAAACAACTTTTGACACATTTCATCAGTCATAGCACCTTCTCCATACACTGCATGAATCATTTTTTTTTTTACATTTCAGTTGTGTTTTTACCTTTCTTGAAATAATCAAATGTAATATACCAAAAATGTTATGTTTTCTTTCATCTTCAATATTAAAATGGCTGCACAAAAATTAACTAATTTTGATTTAAAAAAAATCATGCTGATATGACAGCTGTCACAAATACGGTCTAACAAAATTGTTTCAAATGAACTTAAAGAAAACTAAATGCTCCTAGAGCCATGTTACAAAAAAAATGAAATTTTAGCCAACCCAATATATACATATATGTATATATATAACTAAAATATATTATGTACAAAGTACTTTCTATGTATCGTCATTCAGTGCTCACAGTGCTCCTATGAGGTAGATAAGGTGTTAACCACCATATCATAGACTGAAGCTGAGGGATAGAAACATAAGCACTGCACCTTTATGGATCAGGGCAGCTAGGGTTTGTTCCCAGGATCTCATGCTCCAGAGCCTGGGAGCCTGTCAAAAATATCTTGCCAATTGACTGGACCAGTCTTCAGAAACACGCATATTTTTGGCAGTCATTACAAGTAATATTCATATTTTAATATATTCATAAAAAATAACTGGTCCTAGTGACCAAAAGGTGGTTTGTGTAGGATAAGACTTCAGTTAGAAATCAATGTTAACATGGAATGTAGAAAACTCTTTCTGGAAGTTTGATTTTGAAGGTAAAGAGAGAAAGAGGAATGCTTGTGGATGCATAGTGATGAGGGGTTTAAGGAGGGATTTTAAAAGCTCTTCAGATTCTTAAAAATTTAAAAGTTAATATGAAGGAACCATCTCATCTCAGATTTGATCCTTGAATTTACCCCTAAGTTCATTCCCCTTCTTGCCCTCTTTTTTCCATTATAGTGTTAATGAGATACCCCTCATGGAATAGTATGGGTTTAAGCTCAATATATGTTTATTAGTGAATGAAAGAATGTAAAATTTTTCATCAAAGAAATGTTAATAATAACTTACCAGTAAAGATGGAGGCATAGGTAAATATGACTTGCCTCCTTGCACAACCACAGCAAAAATTACAAGTAAATTACAAAATAACTGTGACCCAGAATCATTAGAAAATCGAGATGTCTGGAAGTCCAAAAACCAAGAAATTAAAGAAGTGACATTCATCTAGACAGTAGTAGAGGCGGAGACATGGAGATGTGGAGATGTGGAATGGAAGGTCCCACACCCACATGTGGTATATAAAAATTGGGAGGGATACTTCAGGAGAAAGAGACCCCATCCCCGCACCAGACTCCAGAGCCCAGGGTTCCAGTGCCAGGAAGATAAGTTCCCATAACTTCTGGCTATAAAAGTGAGTGGGGGTTGGAACAGCAGAAGAAACTGTGGGATTCTCAGGTGTCTCCTATTAAAGGGCCTGCAATGTCTTAGGACTTATAAAGACTCTTTCTGGGCTCCAGCACTGGGGCAGCAGCTGGAAAGGGACCAGTGGCAAACTGGGAGAAACTGAAATGTCTGGCATCAGGGCAAGTGCTGGGGGACATCTTCCCCTTGAACAAAACTCCAGAGGCCATGCAGCAACACTGTTCCCTTTCTGAGCCCCCACCTACACAGAGCCACAGAGCAGTGACATCATATCTGGGAATCCATCAACCTGGTTCACATGGGTGCCCCACCCTGGCATTACCTAAGGCTTTGCCCCAACCAACTTACCAGTGTGCTTTTCTATAATATACTACACTACTAAGACTGGTAATCAAAGCAGCTCTACCTAATACATAGAAAAAAACGTAGAGAGGCTGCCAAAATGAGGAGAGAAAGAAAATGACCCAAAATGAAAGAACATATCGAAAATCCAGAAAAAGAACTAAACAAAATGGAGATAAGCAATATGTCAGATGTGGAATCCAAAATGTTGGTTATTAAGATGCTCAAGAAATTTATTGAGTACTTCGACAGCACAAAAACAAAACAAAACAAAACAAAACACAGACAGAAGTGAAAGCTACACTAAAGGAAGTAAAGAAAAATTTACAAGGAATCAACAGTGGAGAGGGTGAAGCCAAGAATCAAATACATGATTTTGAATGTAAGGGAAAAAAATTATATCAGAAAAACCAGAAGAAAAAATAATCCAAAAAAGTGAGCATAATGTAAGGAGCTTCTGGGACAACATCAAATGTACCACCATTTGAATCGCAGAGGTGTCAGAAAGATAGTACAAAGAGCAAGATATTGGGAATATATTTGAAAAAATAATGAAAGAAAACTTCCCCAATTTGGTAAAGGAAATAGACACACAAGCCCAAGAAGAACAGAAAGTCCCAATCAAGTTGGACTTAACGAGGAGCACACCAAGACACATAATAATTAAAATTCCAAAGGCTAAAGATAAAGAAATAATCTTAAAAGCAGCAAGAGAAAAGCAGAATTACCTACAAAGGAGTTCCTGTAAGACTGTCAACTGATTTCTCAAAAGAAACTTTGCTGGCTAGAAGCGACTGGCAAGAAGTATTCAAAGTGATTAAAAGGAAGGACCTACAACCTAGATTACTCTATCAGCAAAGCTATCATTTAGAATTGAGGGGTAGATAAAGTGATTCCCAGACAAGGTAAAGCTAAAGGAGTTCATTATTACCAAGCCACTATTATGCGAAATGTTAAAGGGACTTATTTAAGAAAAAAATAAGATCAAAATTATGAACATTAAAATGGCAACAAATTCACAATTATCAACAATTGAATCTAAAAAACAAACTAAGTAAACAAGCAGAGCAGAAACAGAACCATAGATATGGAGATCATTTGGAGGATTGTCAACTGGGAGGCGGGAGAGGGAGAATGGGGGAAAAGGAGCAGTGGTTAAGAAGTACAAATAGGTAGGTACAGAATAGACAGGGGGATGTGAACATCAGTATAGGAAATGGAGTAGCCAAAAAACTTATACGCATGACCCATGGACATAAATTAAGAGGGTGAATTGCCAGAGGGAATGTGGGGTACTAGGTGGAAGGGGTAAAGGGTAAAAAATTGGGAGAACTGTAATAGCATAATCAATAAAGTATATTAATTTTTTTTAATGTTAGTAATTTTTGGATTTTTGATTCTCAGGGAGGCAACTGCTGGCTGAAATCCTGGTGCATTGTGACCAGATAATGCACTGTTGTCTTCAGGAATCTTCCTATAAATGAATTCATACATGGGGCAGTCCAGGAGCAGCAGTTGGGCAGTCACCACACCTTGATGCCTGGTGTGACCTCACTGAACTCAACAGGTGAGTCAGAGACAAGCCTGTCTTCCCAGCCTGGGAACCGCATAAGGGTCTGCACAGAGGCACTATGTGGAGTAGCTCTTAGGAGTTTCTGAAACACCGAAGAAAGTGGAGAATCTTGTGTCTCCAAAAATTTGAACTGAAGGCATATCAGAGAAATATTTTCCTCCATCAAAAAGATACTTATCTCTTCACTAGGAGAAACCATGAAAAATGCCTTTTCACAGTGTCAGCCTTGGCCGCAAGGCTCAGCTTGCACCAGCTGCTGTGCTCCAATGCCTAAGGCCATTGAAGTCCCACCATATGCCATATACTTGGGTAGGTTTTCTCACTCAAAACAGCTCTGTGATGAACATATCAGATATTGTGAGTCACACTTTACTCATGACCAAGCTTGGGTTGACAAAGCCCATGTGACTCTCCAGAAAAATGACAGATTGGGAATGAGGGTTCCATCCCTTACCCTCCCTAGCAGACACAGAACGGCCTCACTTTTAGAATATGGGCTTCCAGGGCTAAAGAAATAATCAGATCATACTCCCTATTATTGTGGACCCAAGGAGTTAGCCTCCTACAAGTTCTCTGGACAATGAAGATGACAGAGGACATGAAATCCCACCATTTTCCAAGAGACTTGGGTATTGGCAACATCCATTTGCAAAGCCCTGAAGGGGGGAATGGGACTCTAGCTGAAACTCAAGTGTTGTTTCTGGTACAGGTGATCTAGAGGGAAAGGAAGTGGTAGATACAGACCTGATTTAATAAAATGTACTGGAGACTTCTGGTCAGGATGGTAGCACAGATAAACATGGTTCACCTCCTTACACAACCACATCAAAATTACAACTAAATTATAGAACAAATATCACTCGGAATGGTCAGAAATCAAGTTGAATGGAAGTCTGACAACTACGGAATTAGAGAAATTGAATTCATTCAGACTGGTAGGAGGAGTGGAGAGGTGGAACGGGCTGGTCTACATCCACATGTGGTGGAAAACAATTCTGGGGATATATCTTGGGAGTGAGGAATCCAAGCCCCACATCAGGCCCCCCAGGCCAGGGTTCCAGGGACAGGAAGATAAGTCCTCATAACTTCTGGCTGTGAAAACCAGCAGGGATTGAGTCAGTAAAAGAAACTTTTGGGGTTCAAACAGTTCCTCTTAAAGAACACAAACACAGACTAGTCAACTTACTCCCTTTGAGCAACAGCACCAGAGTAGTATCTTGAAAGGCACCAGTGGAACACAGAGAGGAACTGCAATGTCGAATAAAGGTGAGAGCTAAGGGACAGCTTTCTCCCAGTCAGAAAGGTGGGCTGAGGCCATTGCCCCTTTTCTGAATCCTCCCCCTACAGAGCAACACAGTCTCCAAGCAAGTGTTATATCTGAGGCTCCATCAAACTGCTAATTCTGTTTGCCCCATGCTGGAGATTCCCGTAGGCTCCATCCCACCCAATTTACAGATGTTAATAGTGGCTTTTCTATATGAATGATTGGTCTTGGCTCATGCTTCACAACTTCATAAACCCTCTCAAACAAACAATAGCTAGTCTCAGTGAACCCCCAGCCCCTGGAGCACTTGCTAAGTGGCCCCAGGCATGGCTTTAGCAACAACCAACCTAGAATCACAGCTTATCTTCACCTGGGAATCTCAAAGCCTAGCACAAGTAACAGCCATATCATATTGCTTTATAGCTCAGGGAGGGTGACCCTGGGCAAAAAGCAGGTGGAGGATGACGACCTGTACCACCCAGGAAATCCCAGGGCCTGCACACCCAGTGCATAGCTACAGGCCATGTCAGAGCACCACCACCCTGCCCCTGCACTGCTGATACTCCACGCAAGATGGAGGCTGGTGATCAGCGGTCACAGTCAAACCTTGCAGTTAATTGGCCTGGGTAAATCCCCCCAATTGACCTGCCCAAGGCAACCAAGGCTCAACTACAAGAGGAGAGTGTTTGCAGCCCACATGAAGGACACAACTTGACTACCCAGGTTGGGTGATAGAGGAGGTTGTACCACTGGATTCTAGATGGACACCTACTACACAAGTCCATGCTACCAAAACAGGGAGCCATAAAAGTTCTACCTAATACTGAGAAACAGAGGGAGGTTACCAATATGAGGAGACAAAGAAACATGTCCCAAATGAAAGAACAGATCAAAACTCCAGAGAAAGGTCTAAACAAACTGGAGATAAGGACTCTTTCAGTTGCAGCATTCAAAACACTGGTTATAAGGACCTCAGCAGCATAAAAAAGATCCAGTCAGAAAAGGATACACTAATTGAAATAAATAACAATAAGTAGGGAAACAACAGTAAAGTGGATGAAGCCAAGAATCAAATCAGTAATTTGGAACATAAGGAAGAAAAAAACAACCAATCAGATCAATGAGAAGAAAAAAAATTTTTTAAATGGGGATAGTGTAAGCAGCATCTGGGACAACTTCAAGCATTCCAACATTAGCATCATAAGGGTGCCAGAAGAGAAGGGAAAGATCAAGGAATTGGAAATCTATTTGAAAAATAATGAAAGAAAATTTCCCTAATTTGGTGAAGGAAATGTAAGTCCCAGCACAATGATTCCCAAAAAAGGTGGATGCAAAGAGGCCCACTCCAACACATATCATAATTAAAATGCCAAAGGATAAAGATAAAGAGAGAATCTTAAAAGCAGCAAGATAAAAGCAGTTAGTTGCCTACAGAGGAGTTACCATAAAACTATCAGCTGATTTCTCAAAAAAAAAATTCATGGTTAGAAGGGACTGGAAGAAGTATTCAAAACTGAGATGTAAGAATCTACAACCTAGATTCTTCTATCCAGCAATGATATCATTTAGAATCAAGGAGCAGATAAAAAGC
Organism: Mormoops blainvillei; assembly: GCA_004026545.1. Taxonomy (NCBI): domain Eukaryota; kingdom Metazoa; phylum Chordata; class Mammalia; order Chiroptera; family Mormoopidae; genus Mormoops; species Mormoops blainvillei. Next base: position 76,040 of record PVJD01003627.1, on the reverse strand, counting down.
TTCACAGAGAAGAAATACAAAAGTAGTTCATCATTACCCAACCATTTTTATATAAAATGTTAAAGGGACTTATTTAAGAAAAAAGAGATAAAAACTATGAACAATAAAATGGCAATAAATACATATCTATCAATGATTGGAGGAAGGAGAAAATGGCGCCTGAGTCCACTTGCTCTTGTCCACGACTCACATATTTTAACTTGTAGATATCAATTTATTTATTTTTATTTGTTTATTGTTGTTCAATAAGAGTTGTCCCCATTCCCCCCCCAATTGTTCTCCCCTGCACTACCCACCCTCACCTCCTACATTCAATCCTTCCCAGCTGTTGCCTTTGTCCATGAGTCCCTTATACATGTTCCTTGACAACTCCTTCCCTTCTTTCCTCCATTGTCCCCCTTCCCCCTCCTCTCTGGTTACTGTCAGTTTGTTCTTTATTTCCATGTCTCTGGTTCTATTTTGCTTGCTCGTTTGCTTTGTTGATTAGTTTCCACTTATAGGTGAGATCATGTGGTATTTGCCTTTCACCACCTGACTTATAACACTTAGCATAATGCTCTTCAGTTCCATCTATGCAGTAAAGAAGGGTAGGAGTTCCTTCTTTCTTTCTGCTGTGTAGCATTCCATTGTGTAAATGTACCATAGTGTTTTGATCCACTCATTTACTGGTGAGCACTTAGACTGTTTAGCACTCAGCTATGTAAATTGTGCTGCTATTAGCATTGGGATACACAGGTTCTTTTGAACTGATGTTTCAGGATTCTTTGGGTATAATCCCAGCAGTGGGATTTCCAGGTCAAAAGCAGTATAATTTTTAGTTTTTTGAGGAAATTCCAAACTGTTTTCCACAGTAACTGCACCATCTATATTCCCACCAACAGTATACTAGGGTTCCATTTTCTCCACAGCCTCACCAGGACTTGTTGTTTGTTGATTTGTTTATGATGGCTATTCTAACCGGTGTTAAGTGGTAACTCATTACGGTTTTAATTTGCAACTCTCTCATGGCTAGTGATGCTGAACATCCTTTCATATGTCTCCGGGCCCTTTGTATGTCCTCCTTGGAGAAGTGTCTGTTCAGGTCCTTTGCCCATTATTTAATTGGACTGCTTGTCTTCCTGGTCTGGAGCCATGTGAGTTCTTTATATATTTTGGAGATCAAACCCTTGTCCAAGTCATTGGCAAATATATTATCCCATACAGTTGGTTTCCTTTTCATTTTGTTGGTGTTTTCTTTAGCCATGCAGAAGCTTTTTAATTTGATGTCATCCCATTCATTTATTCTTTCCTTAATGTCCCTTGCTCTAGGGGCCATATCAGTTAAAATATTGCTGCATTGAATATCTGAAATTTTCCTGCCTGTGTTCTCCTCTAGGACTTTTATGGTGTTGTGCCTTATATGCAAGTCTTTTATCCATCTTGAATTTATTTTTGTGTATGATGTAGGTTGGTGGTCGTTTCATTTTTTTGCATGTAGCTGTCCAGCTCTCCCAACACCATTGGTTGAAGAGGCTATTTTTACTACATTTTATATTCCTGCCCCCTTGGTCGAATTTTGATTGACCACAGAGATGTGAGTTTTGTTTTTTTTTTCTGGGCTCTCTATTCTGTTTTATTGACCTATGTGTCTGTTCCCATGCCAATATCATACTGTTTTGATTACAGTGGTCTTGTTATATAGTTTTATATCTGGTATTGTGATCCCTCCTACTTTCTTCTTCTTTTGTAAAATTGCTGAGGCTATTCAGGGTTGTTTGTGGTTACATATAAATTTTTGAAAATTTTTTCTATGTATGTGAACTATGTCATTGGTATTTTTAAAAGATTTTATTTGCATATTTTTAGAGAGAGGGGAAGTGAGGGAGAAGGTGAGGGAGAGAAACATCAATGTGTGGTTGCCTGTCTTGTGCCAAGTACTGGGGACCTGGCCCACAACCCAGGCATGTGCCTGACTGAGAATCAAACCAGCAATGCCTTGGTTCACATGCCAACACTCAATCCATTGAGCCACAACAGCCAGGGCAAAATATGTTATTGGTATTTTAATAGGGATTGCGTTGAATCTATAAATTCCTTTGGGTTGAATGGACATTTTGATGATGTTAATTCTTCCAGTCCATGAACATGGTATATACTTCCATTTAGTTATGTCTTCCTTAATTTCTTTCTTCAGTGTTGTGCAGTTTTCTGAGTACAGGTCTTTTATCTCTTTTGTTAGGTTTATTCCTAGGTACTTCATTTTTCTTGTTGTTATGGTAAATGGGATTTTTTCCCTGATTTCTGATTCTGGTATTTCATTGTTGATGTACAAAAATACCTTTGATTTCTGAATATTGACTTCGTATCCCACTGTTTTGCCAAATTCACTTATTAGGTCGAGTAGTTTTTAGAGGAGTCTATAGGGTCTTCTATGTACTTTATCATGTAATCTGCAAGCAATGACAGTTTTACTTCCTCCTTTCCAATTTGGATGACTTTAATTTCTTTTTCTTGTCTGATTGCTGTGGCTGGGCCTTCCAATATCATGTTGAATATAAGTGGTGAAAGAGGACATCCTTGTTTTATTCCTGATCTTAGTGGGAAAGATTTTAGTTTCTGCCAGTTGAGTATGATGTTGGCTGTAGGTTTTTCAAATATGGACTTTATTATGTTCAGCTATGCTCCTTCTACTCACATTTTTCTGAGATCTTTTCTTTATCATAAATGGGTGCTGTACTTTATCAAATGCTTTTTCCACATCTATTGCTATGATCATGTGATTTTTGTCTTTCCTTTTGTTTGTGTAATGTATAACATTTATTGATTTGCAAATATTGTAACATACTTGCATCCCTAGGACGAATCCCACTTGATCATAGTGGATGATCTTTTTAATGTGTTGCTGGATGCAGTTTGCCAATATTTTGTTGAGGATTTTAGCATCCATGTTCTTTGGTGATATTGGTCTGTAGTTTTCTTTGTTTTGTCTTTTTCTGGTTTTGGGATTCAGTTGATGCTGGTCTCATAAAAAAAGTTTGTGAGTCTTCCATTCTTTGATTTTTTGGAATAGCTGGAGATGGATAGGGGTTAGCTCTTCCTTAAATGTTTTGTAAAATTCTCCTGTGAAACTGTCTGGTCCAGGGCTTTTGTGTGCCAGGAGTTTTGTGATTGCAGCTTCAATTTTACTGGCTGTTATTGGTTGAATCAGGTTTTCTACTTCTTCTTGATTCAGTTTTGGAACATTATATTTTTCTAGAACTTTGTCCTTTTCACCCAGGTTTTCAAATTTCTTGGCATACAGTGGTTCATAGTAATTTATTACAATCCTTTGTGTTTCTGTGGTGTCCATTGTAATCTTTCCTCTGTCATTTCTGATTTTATTTATTTTGGTCTGCTCTCCTTGATTCTCAATGAGTCTGGCAAAGAACTGGTCAATTTTTTTTATCTTTTGAAATAACCAGCTCCTGGATTTTTTCATCCTTAGAATTGTTCTCTTAGTCTCTATGTTATTTAATCCTGCTCTGATCTTGGTTATTTCCTTCCTTCTAATCACTCTGGGCTTTGTTGTTGTTCCTCCAGTTCTTGTAGATGTTGTGTTAGATTGTTTATTTGAAATGTTTCTATATCTTTCCAGGTAGGCTTGTATTGCTATGAACTTCCTTCTCAGGACTTTTTCACTGTGTTCCATAGGTATTGGTATTTGTGTGTTCATTTTCATTTGTTTCCAGATTTTTTTTATTTCTTCCTTGATCTCATTATTGACACATTCATTGTTTAATAGCATGCTATTCAATCTCCATGAATTTTAATGTTTTTGAGTTTTTTCTTCAAAGTTGGTTCTACATTCAAGTTCTTGTGGTCCAAGAAAATGTTTGATATAATTTCAATGTTCTTGAATTTGTTGAGGCTTATTTTGTGTCTTATCATGTGGTCTATCTTTGAAAATGTTCCATGTGCATTTTAAAAGAATCTGTATTTTGCTTCTTTGGGATGAAAGCTTCTATATACATCAGTTAAGTCCATTTGATCTAGGGCATTATTCAATGCTGCAATATCTTTGTTGATATTTTGTTTGGAAGAACTCTCCATTTTTTGACAGTGGGGTGTTAGAATCCCCTACTGTAAGTGTGTTGCTGTATATATCTTTCTTGAAGTCCTCCAAGATTTTCCTCATATATTTGTGTTCTTCTATGTTGGGTGTATATATGTTTACAATGTTTATGTCTTCTTGATGGATTCTTCTCTTGAGTATTATGAAGTGTCCTTCAATGTCTCTTTTTATGGCTTTTGTTTTGAAGTCTATTTTGTCTCATATAAGTATTGCTACCCTGGCTTTTTTCTCCTGTCCTTTTGCTTGTAATATTTTTTTCTATCCATTCACTTTCACTGTGCGTAGGTCTTTTTATCTGAGGTGAGTGGTTCTCTTGTAGGCAGCATATGTGCAGGTCATGTTTTCTTATCCATTTAGCTACCCTATATCTTTTGATTGGAGCATGTAATCCATTGAAATTGAAGGTTATTGTTGATAGGTACTTATTCATTTTCACCCCTTTGTACTTGTGTTCCTCTCTCTCTCATTCTTTTTCTTCATCTTCTTAAAGTAGTCCCTTTACCAAACCTTGCAATCCTGGTTTGGTGGAGGTGCATTCTTTTAGCCTTCTTTTGTCTGAAAATCCCCTTATTTTGCCTTCCATTTTAATTAAGAGCCTTATTAGGTAGAATAGTATTGGTTGCAGGCCTTTGCTTTTCATTATTCAGAATATTTCTTGTCATTCCATTCTGGCTTGTAGTGCTTCTGTTGAGAAGTCAAGTGCTACCCTTATCAGAGCTCCCTTGTATGTTACTTCCTGTTTCTCTCTTGATGACTTTAAGATTCTCTCTTTGTCTTTGAATTTTGCCATTTTAATTATGATGTTTCTTTGAGTAGGCCTCTTTGTGTTCTTCTTGATTGAGACCCTCTGTGTTTCCTCAACTTGCATGGCTTGTTAACTCTCCAGGTTAGAGAAGTTTTCCACCATTATTTTTTGAAACAGGTTTTCTATCCCTTGCTACTTCCTTCTCCTTCTGATATTCCTATGATTCAAATGTTGTTGCATTTCATGTTGTTCTAAAGTTCCCTTAAGCTAGTGTCTTTTTTGGGTCTTTTTGGGTCTTTTTTCATGCTGCTGCTCTACTTGGGTATTTCTTTCTACCTTGTCTTCCAGTTCACTAATTCGGTACTCTGCTTCATCCAACCTGCTTGTGATTCATTCTGGTGTATTTTTTATTTGAGATATTGTATTCTTCATTTCTTACTGGTTCTTGTTTATAGTCTCTGTTTCCTTTTTCATGCTGCTGTACTTCTCACTCAGTTCCTTGTAATTGTCACTGAGTTCCTCGAGCATCTTTATAACCTTTCCTTTGAATTCTATGTCTGATAGTTTGCTTGTCTCCATTTAATTTAGCTCTTTTACTGGGGATTCTTCCATTCATTTAAATTGCAGGTTCTTTCTTTGTCTCCTCATTTTAAGTTACCCTTTTTGTTTGTTTCTGCATTTTCCAATAGTCTGCTTTTCCAACTGTCTTCATGGGGTTTACTTCTGTGATAGGAGTTCTATGAGGCTCAGTGTTGTGGTCCCTTTATTTTCCTTGTCTGTATGCTCTAGGATTTCCCCTTCTTCTCTTCGTGTGTGCTCTCTTGTTGTCCTTGGGCTTTACCTCATGGTGGCTTCTTTGTTGATGGGCTCTACCTTGCAGCAGGGTCACTGGTAATCACAACTTCCACCTTATCTTGTATGATGTTGTACAGGTGTTGGTTAATAAAGCAGTGTTACAAGACAACCAAACCTATGCCAGCAAAAAGAACCCCTTACCATATTAGCAATCTCAACTGCAATTAAACTAATATTAATAAAAGAGAAGAGAGATTGTCAATATTATAAGATATGACAAAGGGAATATGAGATTACTAAAAGAGGGGAAAATGTTATTGAGTGGTAGGAGGGAGGAGAATTGATAGGAGTTGGGATAGAACTGAGGCAAAGAAAGGGAGAGAACAAAATTTTAAATGCATGTAAAACACAAAAGGGTGATAGGAACAATGGGGTATAAGAGGAAAGAGTATACTTTGAGATTTGAAGTAAAATTAACAGCTGAATGAGTTTAAGAAAGGTGGAACAGGAATAACAATGTAGTACACAAGTGAAAAGTGAATATGAGATGTTTACAGTAAAGAAAAATGATTTTGAGAGGATGGGGGAAGCAAACTAATAAGAGTAAGGAGTGAAGCCCAGATTGAGAGAGAGGTAAAAAGAGAGAGAGGTGGGGGGAGAGAAATCCATAAAATAAAATTCCTCACTCAACTGATCAGGGGTAGGGGGAAGGCAAAATGGAGTAAGACAGTGGAGAGTAGTCTATGGGATTTAAAATACAAAGAGTGAACAAATAAAAGGGTTTTTTGGAGACGGACATCAATAACCATGGTATTTCACCCAACTAGCCACTGTTTATAAAAGGTGGAAAAGAAATAAAACTCTTATAAGAGGGGAGAAAGAATGTGAGCTGACTTAAGAAAGAAGAGTGCTTATGTGAGGTTAGATGGAGGAGAAATCATGAGAGCAAGGGATAGGAACTTGGCATAGTGTGAGAGAAAATAAATTTTACGCCAATGGTAATAAAGCTCAGGAAGATGGCAAAATGGATTAAGACCAAGGAAGAGTGCTGTGTGGGATTTGGAATAACAATTATATGATAAGAAATATGTAATCTGAATAAAAAGAAATAAAAGGTAAAAGAGCAAAGAGTAGTGAGTTATTTGGAATATAAGTGAAGTGAAAGAAGAAAAATTAAAATGCAATATGAAAGGGAGAATAAAAGAAACAAAATGAACAATAAAACAAAAAAACAAAAAGAAAGAAGAAAGAGAAATTTTAAATATATGCAGGCTCTGCTGAATAGCAAAGTGAAATTTTTCTCAGCTGTTGGTGTTCACCTTCTGACTTCTTTCTGGATCTCTCTGGTTTTCTCTCAGCTCCAGGTCTTACTGTCTTACTCTTGAAAAAAAATAAAGCCTCCTGCTGATTGTTAAGCCTACCCAGTCAGTTTTACAGGTCTTCCTTGTTCCTTCATGCAGTGTGGAGCAGGGCTATGTTTTTCCTTTCTTGTGGTTCTGCAAGGATGGGGCCTCACTCTGGGATACAATAATCATAGGTGCCCAGTTTCCAGTCCACACTCTCAGAGCACGGTTCATCCTGCACTATACACTCTGCACAATTGTGCCAAGCTTGCACCAATAAGCCACTGCACTTTGCACCTCTTTGATCAATCTGTGAGCTGCACTGAGTGGGAGCAAATCACACCCACACTCTTCCCTCCTTGTTTGCCTGGCCGTGGCATGTGCAAAGTCCTTGCTCATTGAACCTCAGTTTCCCTTTTGAAAACAGCCTGTTTGTGTAACTCTGTGGCTCCGAGCCACTGCTCCTGCCCTTTAATCAATCCATTAGGTGCCCTAAATGGGAGTAAATCACGTTCATGCTTCTCCCTCTTTGTTGACCAGGCTGCTCTGTGCACACTGTCTCTGTGTGGTGTGCCTCAGTTCCCCTTTTGAAAAAAGTCTCTGGGCACCGCTGCTGTTCTGAGCCACTGCCTGACTGTCCACTCACTCCAACCCTCTGGCAAGTCCAGAGTCTTTCTGTTATGGCCAGTCACGGCCCACCTCCTCTCCCAGCTCCAGGTGTCACCAGGATCTCCCAAATTCTCTGGCACTGTCCTGGCCAGTGACTGCCACCTAAACCTGGGTACACCACCAGCTTTGTGTGTGCTTGCTACCTCCCCCACCCCCTAACAAATTTATATTATTCCTTGCTCTGGGATAGGAGGGAGTGTCTAGGCTGCTATCACTGATCTAGCTCTCCTCCAATGCACTCACGGCAGCCATGGTCTCTGGCACCAGGCCTGGGGACCTTCCCCGTCGGCCTATAAAACCTCCTTACCACCCATTTTGAAGTGTCCTCTGCACACTTTGACTTCCAAACTTCGTATCAGCTAAGATTCTGCTGGCTATTCACTTTGTTTTTCAGAAGATCAGCTAAGTGTCCCAGTTGGGTGCACGAGCAACTGTGCTCAACTGCCACCTACATCGCCACCATCTTCTGTTTCCCTATAGTTGGTTTATCCACTCATCTACTGATGGACACTTGGGTTGCTTCTATATCCTGGCAATTGTAAATAACGCTGCAATGAACATAGGGGTACTTATATTCTTTTCAATTAGTGTTTTGGGTTCCTACGAATATATTCCCAGAAGTGGGATCACTGAGTCAAAAGGCAGGCCCAATCTTAATTTTTTGAGATATCTCCATACTGCTTTCCACAGTGGCTACCACCAGTCTCCATCTCCACCAACAGAACTAAAGTGTTCTCCTTTCTCCACATCCTTGCCAGCACTTACCGTTTGTTGATTTATTGATGATAACCATTCTGACAAGTGTGAGATGGTATCTCATTGTGTCTTTAATTTGCATTTCTCTGATGATTAGTGATGTTGAGTATCTTTTCATATGTCTATTGGCCATCTGTGTGTCCTCTTTGGAAAACCATCTATTCAGGTCCTTTGCCCATTTTTTAATTATTTTTTTATGTTGAGTTTTATAAGTTCTTTATAAATTTTGGCTATTAACCCCTTATCAGATGTATCAGAGAATATGTTCTCCTACTCTGTGGTTTGTCTTTTTATTTGGTTGATGATTTCCTTTTCTGTGCAAAACTTTTTAAATTTTATGTAGTCCTATTTTTTTCTTTTGTTTCCCTTGCCTGGGGAGATATATCCAATAAAATATTGCTACAAGCAATGTCTGAGATTTTGCTGCCTATGTTTTCTTCTATGATTTTATGATTTTGGGTCTAGCATTTAAGTCTTTGATCTATTTTGAATTTATTTTTGTGTGTGGTGTAAGAAGGTGGTCTATTTTCATTTTTCTGCATGTATCTGTCCAATTTTCCCAGGACCATTCATTGAATAAACTATCTTTAGCTCTTTGTATGTGCTTCCTTCCTCTGTTGAATATTAATTGACTATAAAGGTATGGGTTTATTTCTGGGCTCTTTATTCTGTTCTGTTGATATATGTGTTGTTTTTATGCCAGTACCATGCTGTTTGATTACTATGGTCTTAAAATATAGGTTTATATTAGGTAGTGCGATTCCTCCAACTCTGTTCTTCTGAGAGCAGAATACTGTTCTGTGTGGGTCCTTTTGTGGTTCCATATACATTTTTGAAATATATGTTCTAGTTCTGTGAAATATGTCACTAGAAACTTGATAGGAATTGCATTGAATCTATAGGTTCCTTTGGGTAGTTTGGAAATGTTAATGATGTTAATTCTTCCTATCCATGAACATGGTATGTGCTTCTACCTGTTTGTATCTTCTTTGGTTTCTTTCTTCAGTGTCTTATCATGTTCCAAGTAACGGCCCTTTACATTTTTGGGTGTGTATTTTATTCTTGTTTTAGCAATTGTGAGTGGGATTTTTAAAAATTTCTCTTCCTGTTAGTTCATTATTGGCATATAAAAATGCAACTAATTTCAGTATATTAATTTTGTATCCTGTTCTTTGCTGAATTCATTTATAGTTCTAGCAGTTTCTTGGTGGAATCTTTGGGGTTTTCTATGTATAGTATCATGTCATCTGCAAATAATGACAGTTTAATGTCTTCCTGTCCAATTCAGATGCATTTTATTTCTTCTTGTATGATTGCTGTGGTCTGGACTTCCAGTCCTATGTTGAATAAGAGAGGTGAAAATGGACATCCCTGCCTTGTTTCTGATATTAAGTGGAACAATTGTAGTTTTTGCTCATCGAGTATGATACTGGCAGTGGGTTTGTCATATGTGGCCTTTATTATGTTTAGAAGTGTTCCCTCTAATTCCACTTTATTTTTATCATAAATTTGTGCTGGATTTTATCAAATGCTTTTTCTGCATCTATTGATACAATCGCGTAGTTTTTATCCTTCAGTTTGTTTATGTGGTGAATCATATTTATTGATTTGCAAATGTTGTACCAACCTTGAATTCCCCAAATAAATGTTACTTGATCATGTTGTGTGATCTTGTGATGCATTGTATTCAGTTTACTAATATTTTGTTGAGGATTTTTGGGTTTATGTTCATCAGGGATATTGGCCTAAAATTTTCTTTCTTTACAATACCTTTATCTGGTTTTAGAATTAGGATACTGCTGGCCTTGTAAAATGAGTTTAGGAGCATTCACTTCTCTTGAATTTTATGAAATAGTTTTAGAAAAGGAGGTGTAATTCTTCTCCAAATATTTGGTAAAATTCACCTGTGAAACCATCTGCTCCAGGAATTTTGTTTGCTGACAGTTTTTTTTTTATTACTGTTTCAATTTCACTAGGTGTAATCTGTGTATTCAAATTCTCTGATTCTTCCTGATTTAGTTTTTGAAGATTGTGTTTCCAGGAATTTATCTATTTCATCCATGTTATCCAGTTTATTGGCATACAGTGATTCATAATATTTTCTTACAATACTTTGTATTTCTTTGTTTTCAGCTATTATTTCTCCTCTTTTGTTTCTGATTTTATTTATTTGGGTCCCTTCTCTTTTTTTCCTGATGGGTCTGGTTAAAGGTTTGTCACTCTTTTTATCTTTTCAAAGAACCAGCTCTTGGATTCATTGAGCTTTTGTATCATTTTTTTAGATTTTACTTTGGTTATTTCTGCTCTGATCTTTATTATTTCCTTCATTGTACTCGCTTTGGGCTTTTTTGCTGTTGTTCTTTTTAAAGTTCCTTTAAGTGTAAAGTTACACTGTTTATTTGAGCTTTTTTTGTTTGTTTGTTTGTTTGGTTTTTTAGATAAGCCTGTAATGCTGCGAATTTCCCTCATAAGTTTGCTTTCCCATTATCCCACAGATTTTGAATGATTGTGTCCCATTTTCACTTATTTCAAGGTATCTCTTGGTCTCTTCCTTGATCTCATTGTTGACCCATTCATTGCTTAATGACATGTTATTTACCTTCCACATTTTTCTGTGTTTTTCAGTGTTCTTGTTATTGATTTCTAATTTCATAGCATTGTGGTCAGAGAAGATGCTTGATATGATTTCAATCTCCCTAAACTGAGACTTGTTTTGTGTCCTAACATGTGGTCTACCTTAGAAAACATTCCATGTGCACTTGAAAAGAATGTATATTCTGATGCTTCCAGGTAAAATGTTCTGAAGATATCAATTAAATTCATAGTGACATTTAAGGTTGGTCTTTTCTTGTTGATCTTTTCTCTGGGTGATCTATCCTTTGATGTCAGTGATGTTAACATCACCTACTATGACTATATTACTGTCAATCTCTCCTTTTATATGTATCAAGATTAGCTTTACATATTTAGGTGCTCCTATGTTGTGTGCATAAATATTTACAAGGGTTTCATTCTCTTATTGGATTGCTCCCTTTATCATTATGTAGTGTCCTTCTTTGTCTCTTACTATAGCCTTTTTAAAAAAGGCTATTTTGTCAACCTCCTCAGTACACTAAAGAGCCATAAAATGTATGTTTCAGGAATAAATATTAAAATAACCACAAAAATAAATTATAAAGTCTGTTTTTTCAGATATAAGTATTGCTACTCCAGATTTTTTTTCTATTTCCATTTGCATGAAATATATTTTCCATCCTTTTACTTTTAGTCTCCATATTTTTTCTTCTGAGGTGGGTCTCCTGTAGACAGCATATATATGGGTCATGTTTTCTTATCCAGTCACCTACCCTATGTCTCTCAACTAGAGCATTTAATACATTTACATTTAAAGTGATTATTTATAGGTACATATTCAGTGCCATTTTATTCTTTTAACTATGTTCCTCTGTTTTGTTTTCTTTGTCTTCCTCTTAAAGAAGACCCTTTAGCATTTCTTGTCATACTGGTTTGGTGGTGGTGATGAACTCCATTAGCTTTTTCTTGTATGGGAAACTCTTTATTTCTCCTTCAGTCTTATTAGGTTGGTGAAAAAATCTGTTTAATTTTTTCCAGAAAATAAAAGGCACATTTTAAATTTTCACCAATAATTTTATTAATTTGGATATTTTTAGTATGTTGGCTATCTCCTGTGTGGTATAATGTTGATTGCTCTCAATTAATATCTTGATTTGATTGTTATCAACTTCAGCTGGTCTACCCAACCATGATGAAATCTCAGTGAGAAATCTCCAGCAGGAAACTTCACAAACCACTTTTACATTTCAGTTGTGTTTTTAACTTTCTTGGAATAATAAAGCATAATATGCCAAAAATGTTGTGTATTTTCTTCCATCTTCAATATTAAAATGGCTTTACAAAAATTCACTAATTTTGGTAAGTTTTTTTAAGTGCATGATGATATGGCAGCTGTCACAATACAATCTAACAAAATTGTTTCTAATGAAGTTAAAGACAACTAACCACTACTAGAACCTTCTTATGGAAAAAAACCAAATGAACTTTTAGGCCAACCCAATAAATGATAGCCTTGCTGGGTTAATTAGTCTTGGTTGTAGGTCCTTGCTTTTCATCACTTTGAATATTTCATGCCAATCCCTTCTGGCCTGACAGGTTTCTGTTGAGAAATCAGCTGAGAGTCTCATAGGAACTCCCTTGCACTTAACTGTCTTTCTCCTGCTGCTTTTAAGATTCTCTCTTTGTGTTTAACTTTTTTCATTTTAATTATAATGTGTCTTGGTGTGGGCATCTTGAAGTTCATCTTGTTTGGGACTTTCTACACTTCCTGGATTTGCATGTCTATTTTCTTCACCAGATTAGAGAATTTTTCAGTCATCATTTCTTAAAATAGGGTTTCAATCCCTTGCTCTCCTTTTCACTTCTGGTATTCCTATGATGCAGATGTTGATATGTTTCATGTTGTCTTAAAGGTCCCTTAAAAAATCTTCATTTCTTAAGATTCTTTTTTCATTTTGCAGCTCTAATTGGGTGTTTCCTGCTACCTTATCTTCCAGAGTACTGATTCGATCCTCTGCTCCATCCAATCTACTGTTTGTTCCTTCTAATGTATTCTTCACTTCAGATATAGTATTTATCATCTGACTGTTTCTTTTTGTTTCTATGTCCTTTTCGTGCTGTGTAATTCTCACTAAGTTCCATGAGCATCCTTCTTTTCCCCATTTTATTGAACTACTTGTCTAATAAATTGCTTGCCTCCATTTCATTTAGTTCTTTTTCTGGAGACTTCTCCTGTTCTTTCATTTGGAGCATGCTTCTTTGTCTCCCAATTTTGGCTTCCCCCTTGTGTTTGTTTCTATGTATTAGGTAGTTTCTATGACTCTCAGTCTTGGTATTCTGGCTTTATGTAGTAGATATCCTGTGAGGCTCGGTGATACACTGTCCCTGATCAGCTGATCAGGGTGCTCCAAGAATGTCCCTTGTATGGGTTATATGGGCTCACTGTTGTAATTGACTCTTGATTGGTATTGGTCTCTTCATGCATGGGGTTGACCCTCAGGCTGGCTGACTGTGAAGATCAACCTCAACCACAGTGCATGAACTGCTGTGTAGGTGCTAACCACATGCAACAGAATTTGCCTCAACAGGGTCTGGTGCCTGCCATGATTGCACTTTGGTTATGCCTCTTGTGAAGCTTATTGGATCTTGCTCTGATATCGTCTGAAGCTGGCCACTGGGTGTGTTGGTTCTGGGACTGCTTTGGAGGCACTCTAGTGGAGGTCAATGTCAGACACTGGTGTGACTGCCCTAGGCAACCTGTTTGGGGCTACAAAGCAATTCAGTTTGTAGCTGCCTCTGCTGGGCCTGGGGGTCTGCAGCAAGGACCAAGTTGCATACCAAAGCTGGTTTTTACCAGTACCAGGCCTGGGCACATGTCAGCAAAACTCCCAAGGCACCTCAAGATCTATCTCTGCCTATCTCCAACTGCCAGCTGTCTGTTAGGTTCATTTATTGAAACAGCCTCTGTTGTTACTGGAGTTGCATGAGGTAGGTTCTCAGTGAGTCACCAGGTAGGGATGAGTGATGTTCATCACACTGATACAGGTTCAAACTCAGGGCCAGTGCAGGGTCTGAGGTCCCTCAGTAAATGGCCCAGGGTATGCCAAGTTTAGCTTCCACCTGCTGCATTGTTGCATACCTTTGTGGTGGGGAGGGTCTCAGGGAGTCATCAGGGAGAAGCTAGCAGACTTTACCAGGCCCAAACAGACCAAGATATGACCATGTGAAGGGAAGGCTCCACAACAGTTGGGCATGAGAGGGAAAAATGGCCCAAGAACCACACAACTCAATCTGTCCCAGATTCTGCCAGGAGCCCTATCTCAGCAGGTGGGCTGCTGGGAGTCAGCAGGATGGGGTTAGTGGATCTCCTGTGAGAGACAGTGCCATTCAGACTTGAAGAAAGGTTGGGGGAGTGACCCCTGCCCTAAAGCCACACAATTTAGTCTGTTCTGGATTCTGCCCAGACCTCATCAGGGTGAAGCCAACAGGAGAAAGGGTGGTGCGGCCATGGGGAGCCTGGAGAGTAGGGTTAGTGATCTCCCATGAGGGGAGGCACCATTCAGATTCACAGGAAATTTAGAGGAATGACCCCCTCCCCAAAACCATACATCTCATTCACTGATATCCCTGAGTCTGCTCAGACCTCTACACCCCACTCCTGGCAGCTGACTTTTCAGCAGGACAAAAGCTCCATGGGGTGGGGTGTGAAGGAGTCCAAAGGGTGGAACTATTACATTTCCCTAGGTTGATGCTGCACAGAGGGGAGTGCTCGACTCAAGAAAATAGCTTCTGTGGTGTGGGAGAGGGACTCAGCACAGAGGTACTGGTACCAGTCCCTTCAGCTCTCTCCCCAGAATGGCAAAGTCCAGACTCTCCTCACATGACTTTAGTTTGTTTGGCCCTCCCTCTGCCCTTCCTCCACCAGAACCTAGGATGAGTGACTGTGAACAAGATTTCGTGTGTTGGCCCTTTAAGAGAGTACCTGTGTCTCCAAAAGACTCCTATCTCTCCTTACTGGACAGAAACCCCATTGATTTTCAAAGTCAGATGTTATGTGAACATCTCTCCCCAGCTCTGGTACTCTGGGCTGCAGAGCCCAGCTTTGGGGTTGAGACACTACTTCTCAGGAGGAACCTTTGCAGCTGAGCTATCCCTCCAAAATCTCAGCTGCTGCCCATGATATTGGGGCCAGTCCTTTTTACATTGCCACCCTTCCTTCCAGTATCCATGTGGCTTCTGTAAATCCTTGGTTATAAGGCTTCTCTCCAGCTAGTTCAGTTGGTTATTCAGGTTGCTTTCTCTCTATCTTAGTTGCAATTCCACTTTGTTCCTGAGAGGAGGTGAGTGTAATGTGCTCCTACTCCACCACTACCTTGGATTCTATGTTTATGGTATTAAATTTTGACAAGGCCCCTCCTTTTATCCCCAAAATAAGTGTCGAAACCTATAGTTTGACACTGAGGGCAGTGTGGGCCACAGCCATACTTCTGGAAAGAGTCAGGTCTGGCAGGATTCAGGCATGATGTTGGTGCTGTACAGACACCTGTGTTTATGGTGTTCCAATGTGGGCATGCTGTCATATGAATTGTGCTGCTGTGTTGCTCAGATGCCTACTTGTGATCTCAGGGTTTTCTCTCTACCTGGGAAATGTGTTTCTTCTGAGATGCATTATTTACATTGTGCTGCAGATTCGGTAAGCAGCATCCTCAGTTGCATCTTCCAGTACTGAAATTTGTGGTTGTACATTTGGAGTTTTTGCTCTGCATTTGACCCATTGCTGTCACTTGCTGTTCTGTCAAAATCTCCTCATGTGCTTTAGCTTCAGTAGACTTTATTATTTTTGAAAATGACTGATGAAGCAAGTCTGAGCCACTCCACAGCCTCCTGGGATAGAAATGACACCCTGATCTCTGGCACACAGTTGCTTCAGGCCATCCATGATTCAGAGCTGCACCCTATCCCTCCCAGAGTTTGTGCCATGCTGGTGGTGGCCACTGGTCCTCAAAGGGCATGTCCTGTATCTCATGGGATCCTCTGGCTCACCTGCTTTCCAACTGAAGACCTACCAGCATCCTTGAATGTCTGAAAACATAAACAGACACAAGCTTCCTTCATCCTGTGCCACCACCCCTGGTTGCTGACCTCTTCTCCCTTCGAATGAAACCCTGAAACAATTCAGCTAGCCCCCTGCCATTCCCTCTAGAACTTTCCAGGTGATTATTTGTCCTCACCACTGGAACAGCCCTTGTTGGGGCCACAGTGACCTGACCTTTGTACCAGATAGCTCCAGTGAAACACTGACCTAGGCTGGGTATCACAGAAAAATCAGCAGTGCCCTTCATCCTCAGGTGATGGGTTGGAGAGATAGGTCATGGAGCTCATGGGGCTCATGGGGCACACCATCAGCCCCCATTCAACCACTGCTGTGCCAGGTTAGGTTCTAACTCCTTGGCTTGTGCTGTCCTCACTACCGAATCTGCAGGGGTGCTATCACCCACAAGAGCAACACCTGGCGTGGCCCCCAAGGCCTACAGTGGTCCCTGTCTTTTCACCTCCTCACTGCCCCAACATCCCCACATTTGCCTCTTCTCTTGTCCTTCACTCTTATGGGGGTCAAAATGGAACTTCTGACAAGAAATCCCTGGGGCTCCAGACCCCCTAGTATTTCTACACTTTCCTATGGTGATATGTTTCCCCTTTTGGTTAATTCTTAAACAGAGATGAACTCTGGTCTTGAGCAGAAGGAGGTTGCATTCCTGTTTCTGAAAGTGTCCATCTATAAGACTGTTCATAACAAATGTATTTTTCATCTCATCAGAAAAATTAAAACTTTTTCCAGAATAAATTACTCTTAAAGGCTTGGGGGCTTTTCAACATCCAGTGAAACCCCTGCATCTAGTGAACTGGCACCACGTGTTTTACCAACAAGTCTTACCCGAAGACTAAGCTTTACATAATGTACATGTAATTGAATCACCAAGCTCTGGTTTCTTTTTCATGCATTCCTTCAGCTATTGTGAGCTTTACCATTTTAGGGAGAAATGTCAAGGCAGTAAGTTCAGTCTTCTGTCCAATCTCTGTACCATGGCATCAGCTGCATGGCTCACAGGCTATGGAAGAAACACAGGCCCTGTGGCACTGACAGGCATGTGTGCATGTATATTTATGTGTGTATGCTGTGTGCATGTACTTGTGTGCGCTTTGTACAAATGTGCACTTGTGTGTATCCATGTGCATGGGCATACACATATGCACAGACGGTATGCATGTCCACTGTCCACAGCAGCCCCGTGCCTCCACTGTACGCTTTCCTGTGCCCTCCCACCCTCTGTTCCCTGGAGCTCACAGGGCAACCACCTCAGCTAATTTTTATGTGTCACAGTTTTTACAATTTTTAATTAATGACCTGGGATTAAGTTTAATGTTACTTTTATTTCTTTAGTTATGCAAAGGAGAATAAAAACTCTCCTGTCTTCTTTTTCAGATTCACAATTTTCAGATGTGTTTCCCCATGTTTGCTGTCACCACTATATGTCTAACCTGGTTTGGATACAAACTTGTCCTGAACCCATCAGCAATAGCTGTGAGTCACTGAAAAACCACATAAGGTCCCAAATGCTTGCCAATTTCTTCCTGGGCATGACTTTTTGCTGAGTATCTGGCATGGGGGGATGTGTTTGGTGTCACTGAATGCTGTATATGGGTTAGAAACATGTAAATGTGTGTCATGGCTCTTGAGTTTAATAAAGTTGGAGAATTTTATTTATCCTTCTGAATAATTATCTTTATTTAATTTTTCATTAATTCCAGTGGACAGATTTGTTGATAATATTTTAATGCCTCTTTCTCAACAGTTCTTAAAAATTAATAGGAACATAGTGACATGTTACATCAAGTCTGTGATGCTGTTGGTGGGGAGGTGAGCCTCTAACAAAAGTGGAAAAACCTTGTCATTTTCATTCCAGAGCCAACAGAGGCAATCTTATGAAAACGAGGACCTGATCAGAGATTCCTCACAAAAAGCCTCCTGCTCTGGGTACGACGCTGAATCACTTTCATTAAGATCACGAAAACGATGTGGTGGCCCCGAGAAAGGCTTAGCCAGGTTAAAAAGGCACAAAATATGGACAGACACACATGGGTTCGAGGGGAACACCTGGCCACCATTATCTGTGGAAGAGATGGTTTGCTACTTACATGACCCTAGAATTATTAAGGGCACATACCAAGGTTACTGGGTGTAAATATCAGTGTAAAACAATTGTCTGTGTCAGTAACAGAAAAGTGTAGAAATGTAATTTATATGCAGATACATTTTAGGGAAATAAACTTATAAAATTCTTGTAGATTACTATAACAAAAGGCGTGCAGGATTTTTCTGGAGAAAACCACAAGGACTTGCCGAAAATCATAACATTTCTTCATGAATGGAGTCCTCAAGTGGAGATGGATCCAGGGTAAACACATCTGCTGCATCAGCAGGAAGAAGTACTGACCAGGGCCATGGAAAGGGGCCTCCTGAAGAACAGGTTATGGGACTTGATCCTGTGGATAGGAGCTGTCACGCAGCCACCACAGTGAGATGGAAACCACCCCACATATATCCACATGGCCTTGGACTCAGAGAACAGCAGCTGGCACTGGACTGTGACATCCCTGGCACTGGAACCCTGCCCCCACTCACCCACCACCCCAAAGACCCAGATTTAAACCAGACCTGACAGGCTGAGGCACAGCCAGAAGAGACACAGGCATACGCGCTGTAAGGAAGGACCCCAAAATCTCCCGGGAAGAAGGTTGATCCCAGGGTACATGAAGGACCCTTCCTCTGAGCCACACGAGAGAGTTAAGGGCACCTGGGACCAGCCTCAGGCCCTCACCTAAGAGGAAGCCACAAGGACAGCAGGCAGCAGTGGGAACAATACTTAGCCTTGTTAGTAATAAGAGGAATTGAATAAAAACCACAAGGAAAGTCATTTCCTGCATCAAATGGGCAGAATTCCCAGAGTCTTAACATCCCCTTCAGGGTAACCCTGATGGCCTCCTGGAGGCCCTCTGGAAAAGTCTGAAATTTGAGGTACGTTCTCAAGAAACACATGCACTTTAACTCCATACATACGCTCCCAATGTGCAAACACAGGAGAAAGACTTGCATGTGTGACCAGGAAATGTGGGTCCTAGCAGAATGTCCTTCATAGCAAAAACCCCAAACCAAAAGTGGTAATCCAGTGTCCATTATATAGAACATAATAAATTGTGAGAGGTACCTGGACCACATACTACACAGTTTTATAAGATGTGGTCGGTGAGCCAGCAGTGTTGGCCTCATCTGGAACTCGTTCCTGTAAACAGCACCCATACCTGGATACTATGCCTGAATCCAGTCATCCTCTGGTACCTCCTACCACACGGAAGGTTGAACCACACTGCATTGAAGTGCTCTCTGTTGCACTGAGGACACATGGCTCTGACCCCTGAACCACATGGAAAAACCTCAGGACCGTGATGTTGGAACCACCAGGGCTCAAAAAAAATGTCTTGTCCGAGGACACACACACCACACACACACACAGACACACACACACACACACACACACACACACAATGAAAGAGAAAACCATGATATGGAAGAAGACACTCAGGAAAGTGACTCGCTCACCTGTCCTGCCAGCTGAGGGCCGTGAGCTGAGTCCCCTGAGGCTCCCCAGGGCTGCTGTCTGAATTTCAGGCATCCTTTTGGGTTTGCCTTATTTTTACTTTCCCCAAATGGTGCTTGGTAGTAGAGCTGTCTGCTCCCAGCTCTTCTGCCTGCACCTGAGGGTCCACACCTCCCTGTTAATCACTGTCCCATGTCTGCAGTGGGTACTGCATCACTGCAGAATTCTTAAGGATGGATCTTGATGAGACACCTCTGACCCTGACCCTCCACTCCCACAAATGCATCAACATGGACACACCAAGGAGTTCAGGTCATGAAGTCTACCTTACTCAACTTCACCAAGAATATGGCTCAGGTCCATACCCTCACTACCTTTCCTGCATTTGATACCATCTACTTTGCCATTTTCCAGTCAGATGACTGAGGTCACCCTTCCTGGTCCTTAGTACTTCTGAGCCCTCTCCATCTGCTCGTCCCTCACTGGTTTCTTTCCCATCAATTGCCTAGTCAAATCCTTGTCTCACCTGTAACTGAAGTAGCTGCACTTGCTTTTACAAAGAGTATCAGCCTCCTGCAGACACAGGCGGTGCTGCTGTTTTCAGTTAGCCTGTTACAGGTAACCCCAAACTTGCAAGATCTTCGTAGTCTATCTTCCATCATGTGGGAGAACGTCCGACCACTTTGCTCTTCCACAAAGTTGACCTTTCTTATTTCAAATATATTTTAGAATGAGTTTATTGAGTTCCTGAAAAGATGAAGCTAGAACTTCATTATGATTATTTTAAGTGCATAGAATAATTTTTTGAGAATTGACATTTTATTATGTTTATGTCATCCCATCTGAGTTCATAGACTGTCTCTTCACTTATTCAAATCACCTTCTGTGTCCATTATGAAGGTTTAAATATTTTCTGTATTCTTGGTTAAGTAATACCTGGATAGTGTATAGATTTTGCTTCTAGTAAGAAGGGTGTCATTTTTTAAATTATATTTTCAGATTGATTATTGCTGATGCAGAGAGATGCTATTGATTAATCTTTTTTGAAACATATTATGACTCAAAAGAATTTGCACAAATAGTACAAAGTTCCTGTGAATCCCTCACCCTGCTCCCCCATGACAGCATCTTATTGAGTACATAATCAGAGCATATTGTCAAAATCAGGAAATTGACTTTGCTACTATGTACCATGTACAGACCTTATTCAAATTGCCCATTTTTAAACTGAATTTTTATAAGTTGATTTTGCATCTGGAATGTTTGGTGAACTCTCATTCTTGGGATTTTTCTGTGGATTATATTGGTTTTTCTATGTAGGTGATCATATCATCTGAAAATACAGACAAGTTAAAAATTCCCCTTCAGTTCTTGTGCCTCTTGTTTCTTTGTCTTTCTTTATCATTTTGGACAGGATTTCCAGCACTGCGGTAATGGAAGTGCTGTTGGGTGTCTCTGTGTCATTCCTTATTTTAATTGGAACATATGCAAAAGTTTCCACTAAGTTTTTGATGTGTAACTTTCACAGGTTAAATATATTCTTTTGAAGTCCTGTTTGTCATGAGTTTTCATTTTCAAAGTATGAATATGTGTTGAGCTTTACTAGTTTTTTTTTGCATATATTAAGGTGATCTTTCCTCAGTTTATTAAATTGATAGATTTTTCTTTCCTGGACACACTGTCCTGGATGCCAGTATTGTGGTGTTCAAGACTTCTGTGCCACATTTCCTGAGGGACATGGGACTGTATTTCTCTCATCTAGTTTTGGAATCATGATCATACTGCCTCATAAAATGAACTAGGCTGCTCTCTTCTCTCATGTTTTCAGGAACATCTGGGTGTGATAACAGTTCCTTGACAGTTTGGAAGGATGCCCTATGAAAACAGCTCCCAGCTCCCTTTAGGGCTACTCCTAAGGGAAGACCTTCGCTATTGCTGTTCAGGTTTTCTATTTCTTTTTGTGTCAAGTTTTGGCTTTTATATTTTTAACAAAGTTTTTTAGCAACTGTGAAAAAGGAAGCCTTACCTTTTGCAACAGCATGGATGGACCTGGAGATTTTTTTTTTAATCCTCACCCCAAGATATATTTTTATTGATTGTAGAGGGAAAGAGAGAGGGAAAGAGACCTCGATTGATCGTCCCCAACTTATGCCTCAACTGCACCCCAATCAGGGATTGAACCTATAACCCAGGCATGTGCCCTGCCTGGGGAGTGGTCAAGCCTGCAGCCCTCCCTCTGGTGTATGGGACAATGCCGAACCACCCGGCCAGGGCTGGACCTGGAGATTATTATGCTAAGTGAAATAAACCAGTTAGAGAAAAACAAATACCATATGATCTCACTTATATGTGGAATCTAATGAACAAAATAAACTCACTAACAAAATAGAACCAGATACATGGATACATAGAACAGACCGACAGATCTCAGAAGGGAAGGGTTTGGGGTGGGGGCTGGATAAAAGAAGTTGAAGAGATTAGCCAAAGAACATATATGCACAGACCATGGACACAGAAAGGAATGTGGTGAAGGCCAGGGGAGGAGGAGAGGGGGCTGGTTGGAGGTGAGCAAAAGGGGAAAAATGGGAGACATTCATAATAATGTCAATAATAAAAACATTTTTAGTAATAATTATTCATAATATTGTTTACTTTTTAATTCATGCCCTCTCTAACTATTTTTTCATTCTAAAATTTGATTGGTATTTTTATTGTATCTCTTTACTATACTTGTCATTCTCTGCCTAATTGATTTCTATTATTTCCTTCCTTCTGTGTTTTTAAGCTACTTTTTTGTCTTCGCACTGCTTCATGAAGTGAAGGCCCAGCTTACTGACATCAGCCATCTGGTGTTCTGATACGCGTATCTAGCTACACAGTTCCCTCTTGGCCTTGGGTTAGTTGTGTCCCAGTTTAACATGTGGCATTTTATTTGTCATTTGCTTTCAAGTGTTTGGAAATTTTCCTTTGTTTCCCTCTAGACCCATTTCCAACCCACAACCTTCCTGTGTGTGCCCAGGAGGTGGCCTGTGTGGGCTGCGTGTACACAGTGCCCTTGCCCTCGACCTGGGAGGTACAGGCAGGATATTTGAAAGAGGTTTGAGTATTTTTTCCCCAACTCTGAGCTCTTTGGGATGTGATTGGACATGGCTGGGTCTTCTACCAAGGCCACTACCCACCTCCCAGGCCTCCCACAGCCTCCAAGTGCTGGGCTATCTGATCACTGTCCTTGTAGATTCCCTTCATCCGCTTCCCTAGCCTTTTGTGAGTTATCCTCTCACTAAATTTTTCTCAGTCCCTTCTTGTGGGCACATCTGTTTCTTGCCAGAAACCTGATAAACAGATGTGTGGAATTAATTTTTAAAAGTCACCTACTCATTATTGATCTCTAATATTACTACATTACAGTTAGAATGTGCAATTTGCATTGTATTGAATCTTTGGAATTTACTAAGGCTGTTTTGTGGTCTAATAGGTGGTCAGTTTTTCTTAGTGTTCCATAAATGCTCTAAAAGAATGAACAGTCTATGTTTTATTTTGCATGTAGGGTGCTGTAGATCAAACTTATTAATTATATTTGGTTTTAAATGTAGGTTTTACTATTGTACCGATGTGGAGAGGTAAATATTAGGAGACAACTGCCATTGAAATGACTATTTATACTCACAGTCCCCAAAAGGAGGGGCCGCACCATGCCACAGGACCACACAGGAGGCACTGGGTGGGTCAGGAGGGAGAGAGAGCAAGGAACAGTAGGCACAGGAGGCTTTACTGTGGTTCATGCAGGAAGGAAGGAGGGGTGGGGTAGGCTGAGTTCTCCCCACAGTGCAAAGCATGATGATTTATTGGATCCTGAACCAGGAAGAAAAAATGACCATCAACATTGTTAGGACAACTGGAGAGTTTGAGCACAGCTTCAACATACTATAATGCTCCTGAGCCATGTTAAATGTCCTGTGTAACACAGCATTGAGATGGTCCAGAAGACATGCTTTCAGCATATGCATATGTGTCTGGGGAAAGCATGTGCCGCTAGAAAGCATATGTGGGAAAACACCAGCAGTGGGGATTCTAAGATTGTCAGGCATTCCTAATAAGTTTGTGCAGCTTTTCTGTAGGTTTAGAAATTAAGCTGAGTAATATTTGAGGAACAAAATGCAAATAAAGCCTTGGAGTGGCAACCTTGCTTCCCCATACCCTGTCTTTTTCTGGCCAAAGGTGGCTGTCATCAAATGGGAAGGCACGGTTTAGAATATCACTTCTTGGTCTATCATCTTTGAAGTGTTTCTTTTTTCTTTTCTCTTAGTGTTTTCCAAGTGCCGCCGTCAGTCATGTAAGTGTCTGGTAGGAGAAGCCCCATCCCCAGGGTACCAAGGTCCTGATGATTGATGTCAGGGCCTGGCTTGTCCCTTCCACACTGTCATGGAAGGAACCAGGCTGCAGGGCTGAGGGGCAGGGCAGCCCTAGGTGGGTATTGAGTTTGTCGTAAGGGCTGGGCTGTCAGTGGAAACAAAGAGCAGCACATTTAGTGTGGAACTTGGAGGAGTTACTGTGACTCAGCAGAGGAGGGAGGATTCCCTGCCTCTAGCTTTATCCTGTGTCTATTGTTTGACAGTCATAGTTGCGAGGTCTGGGCCCAAGGGCTGTGGGTACTGGTGTAGAACATGGCTCTAACACTTGGGGTCATTAAGCCTCTCCGAACATGGTGGCATTGCTGTATAACATGGGTACAGGGATAAAAGGCTAGGTCTCAAGCCAGTGGGAGGAGGCCAGTGACTTGCAGTGTTGTATTTCACCAGAGTGGACAATTGTGCCTAAATTAAGGAACTTCATGAAAAAAGTGTACTTGGAATTAGTGGGCAAACCAGGTGCAGATCCCTTAGCAAAAGCTGCACTGAGCAGATGCATGAATTCATAAACACTGTGGTGGGCGAGCTTGAGCCTAGACTCAGGCTCTGCCATGGCCCTCTGTCTGCTCCCCCTGGATTTACAAGTAAAGTAGCTCCAGGACACCTATGGAGCAGGACACCCATGGAGCAGGACACCACACTCACTGGTGCTGTGATAGACCACAATGACTTCACCTATGAGACATCCAGGGAATCAAACCCCCAAGCAGGAAAGAGGCAATTTGGATCTGGACCCCTTTGTCTCCCCACACCCCAGGGCAGTTCAGCCCCCACCGTGGGGACCCACACCCTCAGATGAATCCCAAACACCTGAAGAAAGGAACTGCTTTTCAGCCAGGCCAGGTCTGTCTCCTTTAAAAAGTCAGGTTTCCATGGCAACCTCATGCTCAGACAGCTCTCCACACTAGAATTGTCTCTGCAATCAATTCCACCTGCTGGCCCTTAGCCGAAAGCAAAATACCTTTACTCTTCAGGTCACTATACTACGTGAGAAAGAATAGTAATTAGAAGCACTGGACTGGGGCCCTGGAAATTGAGGAACTCTAACCAGTTTGGTGGAACAAAGTATGACCCTGTTGTCATGAATATTGTTTGCTTTAAAAAGACAGGAGGGGAATACTATCAGTACAGAGATGCAGGGAGGTACGTAGAGTTTTTGGAGATGTGCTAGCCTTGGAGGATGAATGTGTGAAATCACATGCCATCCTAAGCAGTTTGCCATCTGTGGCAGAAAACTCAGACACTGTCTATAATTATGTAACTGAATGCATATACACACACAAAAAAAAGTAATGTAAGAATTCTCAATTATTTCAGAGAGGCAGGACTAAAATATTTTTCCTTTAGTGCATAAAATCTTGATCAGTTGAACCAGACATTGCTTTTTTTCTGGGGAATTCTGATCCTCCATTCCCCATATTTTCTTCCACGTGGAAGGACATCCCTGACCAACCACATCTAACCTTTCTATACAACACCTGCTATATCCAGAGAATCATTTACCTCATTAGTGAGGCTGGAAAGACAAGAGGTTGCACAGTCTAGGCCTTCTTCTTTCAAAACTCTGGGAGCAAACTGCCCTTATGGAAACATGTTTTACTCTGCCCTCAAGGGTGAGTCCAGAACGGAGTAGGCAAATTGACAATGAAGCTCACACATGGTGGACACACGGGCTTATCTCTGCTTACTGTTACATGTCCAAGTGCTCCCTCTGGTTGTCATGTTATTATGTTAATATTGGAGGCAGCACACTGACAGAATGAAGTTAGAATTGGGACCTAACATTTTGAGAGACACACTGTAGGTTGTTACTTTACAGTTTTTGTCTTTAAAACCTCAAAGCAATGCTCTGAGATGAACATCATAACTTTATTTCTATAGATTGGGAGATACTCAGTCTCACAAAACAAATTACATGCTGAAAGACTTCTGGGGAGGCATCAAATAGACACAGAAGCCAGCTCAATGTAGCTAATATTGGTCAATTCTGGGACAATTTGAGCATTAACATACACAATAATAATAAATTCTTTGAGAAAAAGAGTAATCTATGAGTCATACTGATATAAATGCTTGAATGAATACATAAGTAAATAAGTCTTAGAGGAAAAGGAAAAGGTCTACCATACACTCAAGTCCCAACTCGTAAATCTTGAAGGACTGACAGAATTGGAAAAGCAACACTTGACAACTGTCATAGAATGATTCAGGCAAGAGACCAGAAAGGATGATCAGTCTACACCAAACCCTACTGCAGTCACTGAATCACCATGGCAACTAGGCTGGCCAAGGAAAGCTGGGAAATAAAACAAACAGCAACCCCCCTGATTTGGTTCCTAATATGCTCTAGGAACTGAGCAGGACTGACATAACACACAAACTCGAGTGTGTCCCTCGACTAAACTCGAGTACAGTATTCCTTATGATA
Source organism: Mormoops blainvillei (assembly GCA_004026545.1). Lineage (NCBI taxonomy): Eukaryota > Metazoa > Chordata > Mammalia > Chiroptera > Mormoopidae > Mormoops > Mormoops blainvillei. The sequence goes on along the minus strand of PVJD01003627.1, from coordinate 49,574 downwards.
AATATTTCTGGCAGCTTTAGCAATATACATACACATGCATACATACATACATGCCCACGTACATCCATGCTCTCTTCCTCTCTTTTTCTCCCAAACCAAGATACCAAGAATTCATTGTGGTGGAATAGCTAGGGGGGTAAAAACAAAACAAAACAAAACAAAACACTACAACTCAACAGATTCAACTCTAAGGACGCATATAAGTTGAAAGCTACTAAACTATTTTAGTGATGGATTTTTCTAGAGATGACCTATAGAATTTTCTCTAAGACATTTGTCTCCCTAGACAATACCTGCCAATAACCTCTATGATATGAAAATATAAGCAAATGCATGTTATACATCAAGTACCTTTTCCAGAACCTGACCTTTCATCAAAAAATATTCCTCAATGGTTATTTTTTGACATTAGGCTACTCACATATTTTTAGTGTAAAAATACTGTCATTCATGGTAGCACTGAAAAATAGAAAATACTTAGGAATAATCTCTTCGCATATGTGTAAGGCCTGTACATTGAACACTACAAAATGTTCCTGACAAAAATTAAAGAAGGTCTAAATAAATGCAGGGACATGCCATCTTCATGCATCAGAAGACTCAGTATTGTTGAGATATCTATTCTCCTCAAACTGATGTATAGATTTGGTATAATCCTAACAAAAATCTTAACAGACATTTGTTTTTCAGAAATTGACAGGTTGATTCTAAAATTCATGTTGAAATGCAAAGGACCTGGACTGTGAGAAACATTTGAAAAACAATAAAGTCGGAGAACTAAAACTACTTGATTTTAAGAGTCATTACAAATCTTCAGTAATCATGACAGTGTGGAATTGTCATCAAGGTAGCCAAGTAGATCAATGGAACACAATAAAGAGTCCAGAAATAGACCCACACCTATATGGATAACTGGTTTTTCACAGAGTTACAAAGGCAATTCAGTGGGAAAATGACAGTTTTTCAACACATGGGCTGAAAAAATGATTATCCATGTGTATAAATATAAATTTGATTTGTGTATTGTACTATATACAAAAGACAACCCAAAACTGATTATAGACCTAAATATAAAACCTAAAACTCCTAAATAACACTGGAGGAATCCATGTGGTCTTAAGTTTGGCAAAGATTTCATAGTTATGATAATGAAACCATAATCCATAAGTGCACAAATCAATAAATTTCACATCCTAAAGCTTAAAAATTTCTGCTCTTCCAAAGACATTTTGAGAGTATTAAAAGATAAGCCACTGCCCTGGCTGGCATGGCTCAGTGGATTGAGTGCCGGCCTGTGGATCAAATGGTCATCGGTTCAACTCTTAGTCAGGGCACATGCCTGGGTTGTGGGCCATGTCCCCAGTAGGGGGTGCATGATAGGCAACCACACACTGATGTTTCTCTCCCTCTCTTTCTCCCTCCATTCCCCTCTCTCTAAAAATAAAATCTTTTCTTTTTAAAGGCAGTTTCTTTTTTTTGAGATTTTATTTATTTATTTTTAGAGAGAGGGGGAGAGGGATGGAGGAAGAGGGGGAGAGAAACATCAATGTGTGGCTGCCTCTTGAGCACCCCCACACTGTGGACCCAGCCTGCAACCTAGGCATGTGCTCCGACTGGGAATCGAACCGGCGACCCTTTTGTTCACAGGTCGGCACTCAATCCACTGAATCACACCAGCCAGGGCTGACTAAAATCTTTTTAAAAATACTTTAAAAAATATAAGCCACTGACCAGGAGAAAATATTTGTAAACCATTTCTCTGATAGAGGACTTGCGTCCAGAATGAAAAAATCTCACAAAAGTCAATAAGAAAACTTTTCAATAAATAAGTAGGCAAAAAATGTGAATAGACAATTCATCAAAGAAGATATACAAATGTCAAATAAGCATATGAAAAGATGCTGATCATCATTAGTCATTAGGGACATGTCATGACATCACACCCCTTTGAGAATGACCAAAATTAAAAAGAATGACCATGCCAACTCTAAGTAAGGTTTTGGAGGATGGAACTCTCATACATTGCTGGTGGCAACAAAAAATGGTGAGACCACATTGGAAAAACAATATAGCCATTTCTTATAACTCTTGTCTTACAACTACCATATGGCCCAGCTCTTTGTCTCTTCTTGCTTTTTCATGGCTGCTAACATTCCTTGACTTGTGGTTCCATTAGTCTAGCCTCTGCCTCCTTGGTCACATTGCTTTCTCTCCTTCTGTCTGTGTCAAATCTCCCTCTGTGTGTTGTTTTTTGTTTTTTTTTATAAGGACACTAAGGTTTGTATTTAGGGCCCATCTGGGTAACCCAGGATAATTTCCCCATTATAGGATTCTTAATTTCATCATATCTGCAAAGACCCTTTTCCATATAAGGTAATATTTACAGGTTCCAGAGATTAGAACTGATACCTTTGGGGACAAATATTAAGCCTACTACACTGATAATATCATTTTGCACTCCCGTGGGCAAGATGTGTGAAAGGACATGTTTTTCTACACCCTCACCTTCTGAGTGTGTTGACAAACCTTTGAATATTTGCCAATCTAAAAGTTAAGATATGATGTCTTCATAGACAACAGTATAATTATTACCAGAGGGAAAGGGGGTGGGGGAAGTTAGAAGATATAGGGGGGATAAATGGTGATGAAAGAAGACTTGACTTGGGGTGGTGAACAGATAATACAATATACAGATGATGTGTTATAGAATTGTACACATGAAACCTATATAATTTTATTAACCTATGTCACCCCAATAAATTCAATAAAAAATTTTTAAAAAGATATGGTGTCTTAGTGTAGTTTTAATTGCATCTCTCTTAATTCAAGCTAGCTTGGGACTTTTCACATGTTTAAAGGCAACATTTTTTTCTGTTAACTGGTTATATTTATTATGACTTTGATAAGGCTGTTGGTTTCAATGCCTCTCTATTGATAAGCATTTACACAAGAGGAATAGCAATGCTTTGTTAAAGATGTTAGCTGCAAATGTTTTTTCAAAGTGTCTTTAAATGACTAGCATGTTTCTGCCATGCAGAGTTGTCATTGTTATTTGTATGTTATCAAATATACCAATACTTTTCCATAATGCTCCTGGATATTGATTCAAACTTAGGATAGTTTCTTCCACTTCAAGATTATAGGGTAATTCACCTATACTTTTTACTCATATTTGTATGGATTTATTTTTTTACATTTGATTCAAACTTGTTTATGATTTATCATGCTATAAGATGGAGAAATGAGACACTTTGATTTACAAACTGGCACCTAATCCACAGAGCAACACTAGCCAGAGCTCAATACCACTTTTTAAATTGTTAATCATCGCTTCTTGGCCTTTTCGCTAAGATCAAGTGTTGTATCTGTTCTTATCAGTTTAAATCGTCAATCGTATCTACACTGATTTGAAATGTTGCCTTAGTCACACTCTAAACCTTTAAATATAGTGGGCTTATGTGGCTATTTTCTATTGTTTTATTAATCTTTCTGTCAATTTATGGATCAAAAAAATAAAAGTGACCTTTTACTTCCATTCACATAGAGGTTTTTCTTCAACATAAGAGACTGCATGGGAGGAGGCAGGAAACTGAACTGGTGCAGGAACTGGATGGGTATCATGGTCAGGGTCAACACATCACAGTGGTGAAATGCAAGATCCAAGTTCTGCAGCAACAAGCTGATGATGCAGAGAGGGCCGAGCACCTCCAGTGGGAAGTAGAGGGAGAAAGGCAGGCCAGGTAACAGGCTAAGCCTGAGGTGGCCTCCTTGAACATAAGATCCACCTGGTTGAAGAGGAGCTGTGCTGTGCTCTGGAGAACCTGACCACTGCCCTGAAAAGCTGGAGGGGGCTGAAAAAACTGCTGATGAGAGAGAGAGGTATGAAGGTTATGGAAAACTGAGCTTTAAAAGATGAAGAAAAGATGGAATTCCAGGAAATCCAACTCAAAGAAGCTAAGCACATTGCATAAGAGACAGATAGGAAGTATGAGGGGGTGTCTCGTAAGTGGGTGATTATTGAGAGAGACTTGGAATGCACAGAGGAATGAGCTGAGTTGGCAGAGTCTCATTGCAGACAGATGGATGGGCAGATCAGACTGATGGACCAGACCCTGAAGTGTCTGAGTGCTACTGAAAAAAAGTACTCTCGAAAAGAAGATAAATATTAAAAAGAGATAAAGATTCTTACTGATAAACTCAAGGAGGCAGAGATCTGCCCTGAGTTTGCTGAGAGATCAATAACCAAGCTGGAAAAGACAATTGATGATTTGGAAGATAAACTGAAATGTACGGAAGAGGAACTCTGTACACAAACGTTGCTGGACTAGACTCTGCTTGACCTGAATGAGATGTAGAGCACCGCAGTCCTGTCCTGCTACTGCTCCTCCCTCTGACCCTGACTCTGGCTGAGGCCAGCCTGCTGGAAGCTGACCTTTAAACTGAGGGCTGATCTTTAACTGAAAGGCTGCTTTCTACTTTCACTTCCCCCCATTCCCATGTCTTTTTCACCAAACTGTCTCTACCTCTTACAGAATTTCTGGTTGGGCTAGACGCCGAGCACCTTTGGGAACAATATTTAAGGGAATGTGAACCCAATGCTGTGTCTTTAAAAGCATGTTGTGATGTACACATTTTGTAATTATCTTTTATGTTATTGTAGCAACCATTTGTAAAGCATTCCAAATAATTCTGCAGTCCACAAGAAGCAGTTTAATCCCATTTTTAGAAGGTAATTTTTCAGCTTAATCCATATTGCCCTTTCCATAGCAGAGGGAAAGAGGTATGGACCTGCCTTACCGAGAGCCAAATAGAGCCCAGAGAAAGACTCCACTATGTGCAGTCATTGCTTTGTTCACAGTTCCAGTCAAACCAGAAAGGCAATTCCAGAAGGAGTTAGCCCCACCCCCTGGAAAAAAAAGTTACGTTTCAGTTTTAAGGTATTTTGGGGTAATTTTTTTTTCATCAGAAGTGACCAAAAAATTATAATGGTGAAACCTCTCTGTCTGAGACCAAATCCTTGTCCCATCTCTATCCCCTTCTCAATGGTTCATAAAATTGATCATGTGCCCCTAATGTTGAAGTGACCAGTTATTTGCTCTCATGCCCCCTTGAAAGAAATAAAATTAGGTTTTTGCCACTGATTTAGCCATATGAAACTCATCTCACCACCTTTTTCTGGGCCTAAACTTTCTGTCTCTAAAAGTGCTATCTCATTATGCTTTGTATCAGTTAGTGCTGGAAAAATCTTGAATAGTTTATGTACAAAACTGTTTTTAAATTTCATATTATTTTGAAACTTTCCTTCTTTGGGGTTGGGCTGCACTGACCACCCCATCTGGCTCTGAAAGTTCTCTACAGCTTGGGCTGGCAGTGTGTTGATCTTTAAGTTTCTTTCCTTACCCATTACCCCCTTTTTGGTGAGGTATCTCTGAAGTCTCTCAGGTGCGCATCCTGCAGTTTATTGTCTTAAAATGTACTCTCCTTTGGTGTTGTCTCTTTGGGGGCCGATTGGGAGAAAGAGAAAGCAATAGAGCAACTATTTGGTACTGAAAAGTGACAAATGTCTCTTTAAAGAGCCAGTCCCTCCAAAAAAAGAGGTTGCACTTTCAGTATGAATACCTCAGTATCCCTGTACCCTGAGTATGTCCCTATTCTACCCAGATGTCCAGAAAGCTTGTCTGAAGGGCATGGGGGTTGGTTACAGCCTTGGCCTCCCATCTTCTTGCTCTGTGATATTCAAGCAGTAGTTCAAGTGTGTGTCCTGACTTTGAATCAAGCCCATGACCTTTCCATTTATGGGACAAAGCTCCAACAAACAGAGCAACATTGGCCAGGGCTGGGGAGTCTCTTTTTTGAGAATACTAAACCCATTCGTGAAGGTTCTATCCTCATGATCTAACTACCTACCAAAGCCCCCATCTCCTAATACTATTGCCTTAGGGGTTAGGATTTTAACATATGATTTTGGGAGGGACACGAACATTCAGACCATAGCACTTCCCATATCAACAAGGTTTATGTGTGTTTAGAAACATTTTTATATCATAATCTGCATAGGTTTTTTGTTATATGTACATTTTACCACAGAGACTTTTTCTAAAATACAAACTAACAAGAATTAGCCTCCTTAGTAGAATTAAGCATAATTTGGATGTCTTCTGGTCATTTTATTTTTTTGTGTGTGGTTTTAAAGACCATTTTCATTAAGTAGTGAAACACTTAGTGTTGTTCTGATGGATTAGTCTGATTTCCTCTCCTTGTATCTAGAATTTTCTTTACCCTTGATTTCCTCTAGACCACACACACATATGCACAGAAACACACACACACATACACACACGTAATGCTCCTATAGATAATCAGTACCTGTGATTAAAGAGAAGAGTTTGGTTGTGTCAGGAATAGAATCAGGACTAATCCCATTTCACCGGACATTGAACTGGGGTATAATTTTTAAAAAGATTTTATTTATTTTTTAGAGGGGAAGGGAGGGGGAAAGGGAGAGATAGAAACATCAATCAGTGCCCTCTCACACACACCCTTGAATCAGGAACCTGACCTGCAACCTAGGTATGTGTCCTGACTGCAAATCAATCGAACTGGTGACCTTTATGGTCTCAGGTCAGAGCTCAACCAACTGAGCCACACCAACCATAGTTGGGGTATAATTTTCATTGTGCAAAATTAATGTGACAGGTTTTATTTGTTAAACACATGGGCATGAAATTGAAAACAATAACTCACCATTTAAATATTTTGATGAAAAATAAAGAATGCCACCTTATTATCTTAATTGGTCACCATCATTTTCCCAATTTTCTGCAAGGGAGGAGAGATATGCTCACTGGCAGCTCTAGATTCATGTTCTTATACTTCCATGATTAAAAAGAAACAAACAGTAGGCAAGTACCACACAAGTTCTGAACATCCTAGGTCTCTTAGTGGCTGAACCAAGGTCAACTTCTCACACTTAGAGGTAATGGTTGGAGCTCATGGGCTGCAAGTCCTGATTATCTGGGCCTGTGGACAATGAGCTAGGGAGAAAACTGCTCTCACTGAAAATTCCCATTAGTCAAGTGATGCATAAATTCAGGTCATGAAGGTTTCTGGTTTGAAAAATAAAAGAGTCTAGACTGGAAAGGAAAAGAACAGAATGCTTCTAAACAAAATAAAATAGAAATTAAAAAAAATAAAGCCACACTGATATAAGTAATAATACAAATATTTGAACTAATAATGAAATAAATGAGAGGGGACAAATGGTATTTACTGATAATTCCAAATAATATTTGTCAAAACCCTGCATTCATGAGGTGAACCTGAAATCTGCCTCCCACCCCTGAGGGCAGGCCAACTTAATGACTCACTGCTAAAGAAAAGAGCAAGCTAAGGGAAAATAGTTTCTGTACACTGGAGAAAGTCAGAAAACACCACCTTAATCCAGTGGTGAAAGTCAACATCTCCAGTGGCCCAGTGATGTCGTGTTGGTATTTTGTCCTCCCATATATGATATGACAAGAAGGGCACTTCAGCTCTAGGGTATTCTTTCTCAAAGCCCATAACCAGAATCTAATCATGAGAAAAATACGAGACTTTGCCTGTACTCTTCACCACTGTTGGGCTAATGAAAACTGTCTGGCAGTTCCTCAAACCGTACAACAGAGAGTTACCATATGACCCAGCTATTCCACTCCTAGGTCACAGCCAAGAGAAATGAAAGCATACATCTAAATAAAAACTAGTACATGAATAGAAAGAGTATTATTATTCATAATAATAACAAAAAATAGAAATAATTCAAATGTCTACCATGGATAAAGTATAGCATATTATTCAGCAATAAAATGGAATGAAGTACTGATACATACTATGACATAGATAATTCTTGAAAGCATTATGTCAGTGAAAGATGCGGAATATGCAAAAGTGCACATACTGTATGATTCCATTTATATGAAATGTCCAGAATAGGCAAATCCATGGAGAGGAAGCATATCTGTGGTTCCTAGGGCTGGGAATGGATGTATTAAAGCACAGTGGAACTTTATAGGATGGTGAAAACATCTAAAACTCAATTATGGTAATTATTGTACAATTCTACGCAGTTACCAAAAATCATCAAACAGTACCCTTAAAATGTATAAATTTTGTTCTCTGTAAATTATATTGTGAAAAAGTTGTTAAAATTATGATATTGGTCTGGTCTTCTGTTTTACTACAGTAACAACTAATCTTTTTCATACGAAGGCCAAGGTGCATGTGTTTTGCATAAATATTTATATAGTACTGTGGGTGTATCCGAGGCCTGCTGACTCTATGTTCTGTGTTCCTCCAAGCAATGATCTTCCCCCACACATGCTACTCAGATTGCACTTGTGCACAAAGTTTGATTTATGTCTGATCACTTACACATCTTCCGGCTGTGGCAGTGACTTGAGAGTGGGTCTGTGACAGAGTCCAGGGCATGGTCTGTGTGACATGTTGTCAGCATTACTACTTTCTTCACTTCTTTGTGGCCTTTCTAACATGACTCTGTTCAGGGAGACTACCCTGGAACTACCTTTCCAGGTGTCATTATGACCGGACTTCTCAAAGGGCTACATAGACACACACCCTTTGCAGCATCCATTTCCAGGTCAGAAGTTTACCTTCAAGACACATATCAAATGATCTCACTTATATGTGGAATCTAATGAACAAAACAAACTAAAGAGCAAAATAGAATCAGAGGCATAGAAACACGGAACAAACTGACAGCTATAAGAGGAGAAGGGGGAGGTGGGGACTGATTGAAAGAAGATGAAGGGATTAGCCAAAGAACATATGTGCATGACTCACAGACATGGACAAGGATGTGGGGGAGTTGGGTGGAGGGGGGCAAAGGTAGAAAATTGGGACAACTGTAATAGCATAAACAATAAATATATTTTTTAAAAAGGCATGGTTAAGGATGTTGATAAGCATTTGGTTTTATGGACTACTATCCTGATAATTCCCTAGCTTCACTTCTGAGTCTGAATTTAGGAAGGGAGACCAAAGGGGAAGGAATACCATGAAGGGGCAGAAAGAAATGGGAAAATGTGATTTTCGGCATGCACACACCCATAATGGGTTCTGTTATCAAAATACTAGAATTCTCCCAATACAATTTTCTGGACTCATAAAGGACACATTCAGCTCACCTGTGCATATACCCATGAGAAATGTGTCTTGAATGGTGTCCTTTAGCAGTGTACAGGCACTGAAAAGATGTAATCCACAGTGTTGATGACAGGGAATGTCAGAAATACTCTGTGTAACACAGGGTTATGAGAATTGATTATGTCACATCTATAGGATGGAATTCTAGATAGATGGCAAACACTAGTTGTAACCAAAACAATGAGGAGAGATGGTTTGATGCCTATCAGAAAAACAATGATTCACATAATCCCTAATGCATGCAGAAACAGGCACTTTCTTACAATAATGGTAGGAATATAAATTAGTAATAGTATTTCCAGTGTCGTGTTAAATTAAAATATTACATTTATATTTACAAGGAGCATTTCCAAGAACTTATAAATACTTGCAAGGATATTTGTGTACATATAAGCAAGGCCATTAAGTATACTTTTGTTTGTAACAGAAAATATGGTAAGGGAGCTAAATTTTTATCATTTAAGTACTGGTAAAATAATTTGCAGCATTATGTGATGAAACACGCAATTATATAAAAATGAAAATTAAAAAAATACTTAAAATGCTATCATAAAATATATTTACATGAAAAGGTAAATATAATAAGTGCAAAATCAGGTTACAAAGATCATAAGTGGCTTTAATCCATTTTTGCTAACATAAATCTCTATTTAGCTAGCGGTCTCAAAGAATAACAATGAAAAATGATCTTTTAGTTCCATTCCCATAGATATTTCTCTTCAACATGCCAAAGGATTGCATTTTCTATCTGGATATCTCAGTATCCTTGTACGCTGGGTATGTCCTCTTTCCAGCCAGATTTCCAGAATGCTCTGTCTGGTGGATTTGGACCATAGCCCCTTCCCTCCCACCTTCCTGCTCTGCCATGTTGAAGCTGCAGTTCAGGATTCTGTCAAGAGGTAATACCAAACTCCTTTACATAAAGGGTCAGCCAGGAACAAACACAATATTCTGACTCAACACCCAGCTTTTGAAACTATGTACAGAGTGATTCTAATTTTGTCTGAAAAAATAATGAGTAGGTATAAAAGAACTGTCAAAATATTTACTCAGGAACCTGCACATGTTTAAACACCAAGTGGCAATAGTGCACCTTGGCAGTGGACTGGAGTAGGGCAGCACAGGACAGGGGCATGGGAGAGATTGTGGAGCCTTGGAGCGGGCTCTGGACACCTGTGTCTATTGTCATGAACAGGGGATGACAGACATGGGGTGGGAGGAGAACTGGGCAGCTTGTACAGAGGTGGGGAAATTGAAGGTGAATTCCCTCCCCTCTGCTGGGGGACCCCTCTACATTATTGACACTTCAACCTGTAGTGGTGAGGGAAGATACAAGTCAATGAATGTGATATAGATTTGAGGTCAAAAATAGATGGAACTGCTTTAATAAACATGAATATTCAAAACAGAATTGGTATCTTAGCACACACACACACAAAAAAAACGGTTTGATGACACTTTTCCACTTTGTTAACTGCAGTCCTTCTTTGTGTGTGTGTGTATATATATATATATATATATATATATATATATATATATATATACACGAAAGGACATACAATTGGCTCATAGACATATGAAAAGATGCTCAATATCGCTAACCATCAGAGAAATGCAAATTAAAACCACAATGAGATATCACCTCACACCTGTCAGAACAGCCATCATAAACAAATCAACAAACAACAAGAGCTGGTGAGGATGTGGAGAAAAGGGAACATTAGTGTACTATTGATGGGTGTGCAGATTAATGCAGCCACTGTGGAAAACACTACGGAATTTCCTCAAAAAATAAAAATGGAACTACTTTTTGACCCAGAGATTCCACTGCTGGGACTATACCCTAAAAATCTTGAATCACCAATTCAAAAGAACTTATGCATCCCTATGTTCATAACAGTGCTATTTACAATAGCCACGTGGTGGAAACAGCCTAAGTGCCCATCAGTAGATGAGAGGGTCAAAAACTGTGGTTCATTTACACAACAGAATACTATGCAGCAGAAAGAAAGAAGGAATTCTTACATTTTGTAACAGCATGGATGGAATTCTAGGATATTATGCTAAGTGAAATAAACCATTCAGTGTAATATGAGTACCATATGATCTCACCTATAAGAAGAATCTAATGAACAAAATAAACTAATGAGCAAAATAGAACTAGAGGTATGAAAACAGAACTGACTGACAGTGCCTGGGGGTGTGTGTGTGAAGGGGATAATGGTAGAAAGAAGGGGAAGGGACTAGTCAACAAACATGTACAAATGACCCATGGACATGAACAACAAGTGTGGTGATTGACTTGTGGGAGTGGGGTGTTGGTTCGGTGGAGGAGGGCAAAATGGGAAAAATTAGGACAACTGCAATATAATAACAATAAATTGTAATAATTTTTTTAAAAACTTGCATTCAGGAGAATGGACTCTGAAGTTAATAAAATGAGAAATTCTACATCATCATTAAAAATTCCCCACTTGCTTCAAAGACAGAAAAAAAGTGGTTTTCAAAGTTTCATGCTGGAGATTTCTCACTGGATGTTGCTCCACTGACAGGTAGACCAGTTGATGTTGATAGAGTTCAAATCAAGATATTAATTGAGAACAATGAACATTACACCATGCAGGAGATATAACTGACATATTCAAAATATCCAAGTTAATAAAGTTATTGGTGAATATAAAAAATGTGTATTTTATTTTATGGACAACACCATATGGACAAACCCAATATTTGCATCCCTACTCATTGCCAGTTTTCTCAAGCTAGAATAAAAGCTCCCCATGGACACTGCACTCTCTCATTCACTGTATTGCATCTTCAGCAACTAGTTCAGTGGCTGTTCTGGGTTGAATTTTGTTTCTCCAGAAAGGACACATTGAAGTCTTAACTCTAGTACCTCAGAACATGCCTTTACTTGGAACTATAGTTGTGCAGATGTAATTAGTTAAGATAAGGTAGGTCATCCTGGAGTAGGGTGGGCACCTGAGCCCATGTGACTGGTGTCATTATAAGAAGACAGCCACGTGAACAAAACAGCAGGGATAACACCATGTGACAATGAAGCAGAGGATGGAGTTGCACAGCGGTAAGCAAGAAATGCAGAAATTGTTAGCAAACCAACAGAAGCCTGGAAGTAGCACAGAGAGATTCTCCCGATGGGTTTCATGGGGTGCATGGCCCTGGCAACACCTTGACTTCCGGGTTCTAGCCTCCAGAACTGTGAGACAATAAATTTCTACTGTTTAAGGCACCCTATGCATGGTACTTTGTTATGGCAGCCTTGGGAAATGAGTGCAATCCCTCACATAAAACACTGAATAATACTACTGAAAAGGAAGAATTGTTACTCTTTTAAACTACTGGGATGAGATGCATACTTAAAGCTAAGGTGCAGGAAAAATTGACAGCAATATTGGACACTAAGAGATTCAAAATTTTAAGAACACCTTCTTGCAAATCCACAGTGATGCTTTTCACACTTGATGAGTATGACAACCAACAGGACAAACTGTTCAAAATGTCATATCTCCAACCCCGCCACCCTCTTTTGAGTACAGCAGATCATAGATCGGTCCAGGAATGGTTTTTTTAAAAGCACTCCCTGATAATTTCGATGAAGTGTTCTGAGATCTGCACTTGGAGAAATCCTCACCTAAACAGCTAACATTTGTGTATCATTAATTTAATGTCTACCATGCAGATTTCTATGAATCTGAGGTCTCTCTGTTAATGTAATTACTGGAAAGTGCACTGGTCCTTCCCTCCCAATTACAACCACAGTTTGTTTTCCCACAAGGACCACACTTAAATTCAACAATGTTCCTGGGTGGTTGGCAGCATTGGGTGCTGTTATCCTCTTGTGTAGAAACTACTGAAGAAAATGGTAGTGATTTACCTGAAGTGTCCCAATGATGGGACTCCTCACACTTGCTCCAGGAACCCATCTAGTACACTTGACATCACACTTGGCTCTTCTCTATCAGCTCCTGTTTATTGTCTCAGATCCACACCCTTCTGTGATGCTCCAGTAGCAGAAAGAGTACATGGAACTGGAGCACAGTTCCAAGAGCACAGTTCACTGGAAGCTGTGCAATGATGCTTTGCCTCTTCCCCAGGTGATCACATGGCCCCCTCCCCTCACAGCACTGACGCTGAAGCTCACACACTTTGGAAATGTGAACTTAACTCTGGTTGCTGTAACATGTCCTAGTGTTCTCTCTCTGGTAGTCATGCTATTAGGTTAATGTCAGAGGTACCACACTGACAGAATAAAGGACATAAAGTGGGAATGGAGAAATAAAATTTGGTGAGGGCATAGTAGGTGACACACATTGTAGGTTGTTATTTTCATACTTTTTCTCTTTAAATCCTAAAATCAGTTCTCAGAGGTGGGCATCATTACTTCCTTTCTACAGGTGGGAGATAGGCTCACAGAGCAAAGTACTTGCTCAAAGACATCTAGGAAAGTGTCAAATGGACATAGAAACCAACATGAAGGACCTTATACTGGCCAATTCCAGGCCAATTGATATCAAAATCTTTAATAATAATAATATTATTATATATAACTTTTTGAGCATAATAGGAGTCTGTGAGTCACAGATATAAATAAAAACTTTAATAAATACATAAGTAATTAAATAAGAGAGGAGGGAAAGCTCTCTCTTAAGTTCAGTCCACCTAATAAATCTAGAAGGAATGAGGAATAAGAAACACAACACTTGACAGCTACCATAGTAACAATTGAGATAAGAGTCCTGAACAGATGATCAGTCTATACCAACTCCCACAGCAGGCACCAAATCACCATGGTAACCATGCTGGTCTTGGAAAGTTGGAAAAAGCTTATTCCTAGTGTACTGGAAGTGAACAGAATTCACATAGTGCATGGAAAACAACCTTAGGTATTCCTCACAGTAAATATTCCTGGCAGTTTTAGTGTATACAAATACATAAATACATACATACATACATATATACATACATACCACACATACATAATGCTTTCCCCCTCTCTGTCTCTCTCACCACACTCCCAGGAATTCACTGGGGTGGATCTACTGTGAGGTTAAAAAAAACAAAAACAAAGAAACAAAAAATCTCACAATTCAACAGATTTAATTCTAACCACATATATACATTTGGAAGCTGTTAAATTTTGTTCTTTCAGTGATAAATTTTTCTAGAGATGTTCTGTAGAATTGCATCTGGACTTTTTTTCTCATTGTTTCAGTATATCACCAATAACAGATACAAGCTGATCTGGAAATATATGCAAATTCATGGTATGCATTAAATACCTTTTCTATCCTAGAGTAGTCTGTGCTTTCAAAAAAGAGATTCCTCAATATCTATTGTTATACATTTGGCTGCTGACACTTCAGTGAAAATATAATCATTAACAATTATAATAAAAATAATGGCAGTTGCACTAGCATCACAAAGTATGGAATGTTGAGAAATAATCTGCCCACAAATGTGTAACATCTACACACTGAACACTGAAAAACATTGCTGGGAGAAATCAAAGAAGATCTAATAGATGGAAAGATATCTCATGTCCATGTTACAGAGATGTAGTATTGTTATGATGTCAGTTCTGCTCAAACTGATCTATAGTTTCAGCACAACCCCAATAAAAATCCAAAGACATTTTAAAAAAGAAGTTGACAGGATAATTCTAAAATTCATGTGGAAATAAAGAGAATCTAGACTCTGAAAACAATTTTGGAAAAGTACAGAGTTGAAGAATGAATATTACCTGATATAAAGACTCACTTTAAACCTTCAATAATTGAGACATCGTGGTGTTCACATCAAGGTAGACAAGAAGATCAAAGGAACAAAACACAGAGAATAAGAGCTATGCTAAGCGAAATAGGCCTCTTAGAGAAAGACATATAGCATGATTTCACTTATATGTTGAATCTAGTGAACAAAGTAAACGAACAAAAATAGAAACAGACTCACAGATACAGAGAACAGACTGACAGCTGTCACAGGGGAAGGATGTTGGGGAGCTGAGTGAAATAGGTGAAGGGGTTAAGCAAAAAAAGAAAAAAAAACTAATAGACACAGACAACAGTATGGTGATTACCAGAGGAAAGGGGTTGGGGTGTAAGAGAGGATAAAGGAAAGATAATTGATGATGGAAGGAGGCTTGACTTAAGGTGGTGAACACAAAATACAATATACAGATGATGTATTATAGAATTGTACACCTGAAACCTATGTAATTTTATTAATGAATATCACCCCAGTAAATTCAATAAAACATAATTATTATTATTAACATTTTACCAAAAAAAGAAATAGACCCACATGTATATGGATATCTGATATTTATATAGATCAAAAGCAATTCAAAGAAGAAGGGATAGTCTTTTCGACAAATGGTGCTGAACAAGTGGGCATCCATACGCAAATAAATTAACTTTGATCATAAATGCACCATAAAGAAGATACAACTCAAAATGGATCTTAGACCTAAATATGAAATCAAAGGCTATGGAATTTCTGGGAGAAAATTCTTGGGCTCTCAGGCTAAGTAAGTTATGTATTTCTTATATATGACACTAAAGCAAAATATAAACTGTATAGGGACATATTTATAAATAGGACTTCCTCAAAATTAAAACCTCTTCAAAAGACACTGTTGACAGAATGGAAAGATCAGCCAAAGACTGGGGAAAATGTTTGCAAATCAGTTAATTTGACAAAAGCCTTGTATCCAGAATAAAAAGAAAATTCTCCAAGTCAGTAACAAACCACCAGATGCTCCACTAAATAAATGTGCAGATGATTTGAACAAACTCTTTACCAAGAATATACACATAGCAAGTAATCACATGAAGAGATGCTCAACATCCTTAGTCATTCGGGAAATGTAAATGAAAACTACAATGAGGGACCACTGCACTCCCGTGAGAATGACTAAACTTTAAAAAACTGAACACGCCAAGCATTGGCAAGGTTGTGGAAGATAGAACTCTCATACATTGCTGGAGGGAATAAAAAATGGTACTACCAGATTGGTAATATCTTATCAATGTTAATCTTCTATCTACTATAAAATCCATCTATTGCACTCCTAGTATTTACCTAGGAGAAATAAAGCATATGTCCATGCAAAGACTTATAACACAAATATTTATAGGAACATTACTTAAAAGAGCCCCAAACTGAAGAAAACTAAACTGTCTATCAAAAGCTGGGTGGCTCTGACTGGTGTGGCTCAGTTGGTTGGGTGTTGTCCTACAAAACAAACCATTACTGGTTCAATTCCCAGTCAGGACACATGCCTGGGCTGTGGGTTCGACCTCTCATCAGGGCATGTATGAGAGGCAACTGATCTATGTTCCTGTTTCACATTGAGGTTTCTCCCCCATTTCTTTATCCCTCCCTTCTCCTCTATCTAAAAATAAAGAAATAAATTTTTTAAAAAGCTGAATGGATAAAAAAAAATTATGGCATATCCGTCTAATGGAATACTACTTAGCAATAAAAAAGGAAATATTCAATCATGTAACAACATGGTTAAATTTAAAAGTAAGAAGTCAGGCCAAAAAAAAAAAAAAGAAAAGAAAACATTTTGTATGATTGTATTTTCATGAAATTATAGGAAATAAAAATTAATCTACTGTGACAGAAGACCAGTCATTGGCTGAAAACAGGCAGAGGTAGTGTAATGGTGTAGCTCAAAGCAGAGGTACCTGAAAAACAGGGGAGACCCCAGGTCCAGCAGAAACCCCCCAATCCTACAAAAAGGCAGGGGAGCAGGGAGGGTGCCAAGGTAGCAGATTAAAATTACCATGTCTTCTCCAAGGCAGAGAGGTGCCAAAGGAGCAGAAGACACAGTGCTTAAGTCACATTGCATAACAAAGGCAGATTAATGCATCCCATGCCTTCCTGAAGTGAGGGGCTGCAGAAGGAGGCTGTTGCCCGGGTCAAACTAAGACAACATGACTGTGAGAACATGCTCTGGCTGAAGCACATGTGACATAGCCAGGGGTGAAGGGAAGTTTGTACAGTGCCTGCATGAGCTGAGGGGCTCGATGCCCCAACCTGGATGAACAGATGCCTGAGCACCTATAAGTGGCTGGGAACCTTTTGCCCTGACTAAAGATGGCAGCCAAAAGGGGGGCAAAGTCACTGGAGAGCTGACAGAAATGGAAGACACTGATGCAGCACAGGAAAAACTGGACACTCCCACAGGCTTCCTGCGCTCATGGGATTTCTGTACTGCCTTTTAAAGTAAAGGGCAGGGAGATCCAAGATGGCAGGAGTAAGTGAAAATACACTAACCTCTACTGAGGACCAATCTGGAATTACAACTAAATTGTAGAGAAATCATCTTGAATAACCAACTGAACACTAGCTGGAGAGAAGCCTTACAACTGCAGACAGACAGGTAAAAACACTTTAGCACAATGTGTGGTAGGAAGTGTGGAGGAGACATGAGAGGGCTGATTGGACTCCCGTAGATGGCAGTTGAAGTGCAGGAGGGATATTTCAGTGGCCAGGGGGCTCCTCCTGAGAAGTGAGGGATCTAAAGCCCAAGCTGGGTTCCCCAGCCTACAGCACCAGAACTAGAAAGGAACCAAGATAACATCCAGCTGTGAAAACCAGCAGATGTTCTGTCTGCCAGGGAGAGATGGCTGGAAATGCAGAGAGCCTTTAAAAGGCCCAAAGCACAAAATTTCATTTGTAGCCACTTACCCTGGGTGCAAGCAAAGGGAGGGCTAAATGGACTAGAGACACTTAAGGAGAGCCTGGGGTTGGTGGTTCTGGGGAGAGAACTGAGGGAACCACCACTAGGATCCATGTGCTGAGTCATTCCCTGTACTGCAGGAGAACTCTCTCTCAGGCAGAGCATTCCTCTCTGAATGGCATCAGCGTGAGGGGAGGCAATAGCCTCGCCCACAGGAGTCACTCTGCCTACCCTGTGATGCTTAAGTTTGAGTGCTGATTACAGATCAATTATATTAACAACTGATCAGTTGAATGCTGATTAGGTTTATATCTAAGGTAGAAAATACAAAGAAACAGCCAAAATGGGAAGACAAAGAAATAGACCCTAAATGAAAAAACAAGAGAATTTTCCAGAAGAACTACATGAAATGGAAGTAAGCAATTTATCGGAGAGTTTAGAATAATGATTATAAGGACACTCAACAGCATGAAAAAAGACATAGAACCATAAAAAAGGATCAGTCAGAAATAATGCAATATCTGAGATAAATAATATACTGGAAGGAATAAACAGCTTAGATGAAGTAGAGGATCAAATCAGTGATTTGGAAGACAAGGTAGAAAAAAACACCCAGGCAGAGCAGCAAAAAGAAAAAAAATTTTTTTTAAACAGGGGAGCTTAAAACATCTTGCACAACGTGAAGTGTAACAACATCCACATCATGGTATTACCAGAAGGAGAAGACAGTGAGCAAAGGATTGAGAACCTACTTGAAGGAATAATGACTAAAAACTTCCCTAATCTAGTGAAAGAAAAAATTGCATAAGTCCGGGAAGCTCAGAGCCCCAGAAAAGATGGACCCAAAAAGGCCTACACTGAGACACATCATAATTAAAATAACAAGGTTTAAAGAGAAGGATAGAATCCTAACAGCCACAAAAGAAAAGCAGGTAATTACCTACAAAGGAGCTCCAATTAGACTGTCATCTGATTACTCATCAGAAGCATTACATTCCAGGAGGGAGGATCATGAAATATTCAAGGTGATGACACTACAAAGAAAATTATAGGCCAATATCACTGATAAACATAGATGTTAAAATCCTCAGCAAAATATTAGCAAACCAAATACAGCAATGCATCAAAAAGATCATACGCCACAATCAAGTGGGATTTATTCTGGGAATGCAAGAATGGTACAACATTTTCAAATCAATAAATGTGATTCACCACATAGAATGAAGGGTAAAAACCACAAGATTAGATTAACAGATGCATGAAAAGGTTTTGATAAAATCCAGCACTCATTTATGATAAAAACTCTCAGCAAATGGGAATAGAGGGAACATACGTAAACATAATAAAGGCTATATGACAAACCCACTGTCAGCGTCATACTCAATGGGCAAAAACCACAAAAGTGTTCCCTTTAAGACTGGGAATAAGTCAGGGATGTCCTCTTTCACCTCTCTCATTCAATGTGGTACTGGAAGTCAAAGCCACAGCAATAAGACAAGAAGAAGAAATAAAAGGCATTCAAATTGGAAAGGAAGAAGTAAAACTGTCTTTACTTGCAGATGACATTATACAGCTCATAGAGAACCCCAAAGATTCCACCAAGAAAACACTAGAAGTAATAAATGAAATCAGCAAAATAGCAAAATACAAAGTCAATATTCAGAAATCAGCTGCATTTTTATATGCCAGTAATGAACTAACAAAAAGGGAAATTAAGAAAACAATCCCATTCACAATTGCTTCAAAAATAATAAAATACCTAGTAATAAATCTAACCAAGGATGTAAAAGATCTGTACTCAGAAAAGTATAAGACAGTGAAGAAACAAACTGAAGAAGGTACAAACAGATGGAAGTACATACTGTGTTCATGGATAGGAAGAACTAACATCATTAAACATCCATACTACTCAAAACAATCTACAGATTGAATGCAATTCCTATCAAGATTCCAATGATGTATTTCATAGAACTGGAGCAAATATTTCAAAAATTTACATGGAACCACGAAAGGTCTTGCATAGCAACAGTGATCCTGAAAAAGAACAAAGTTGGAGGAATCAAGCTACTTAATATCAAACTATACTATAAGGCCATAGTAATCAAAACAGCCTGGTACTGGCATAAAACAGACACATAGATTAATGGAATAAAATAGAGAGCCCAGAAATAAACCCACACCTGTATAGTCAATTAATATTCAATAGAGGAAGGAAGCACATACAATGGGCTAAAGACAGTTTATTCAATAAACAGTGTTGGGAAAATTAGACAGATACGTGCACAAAAATGAAACTAGACCACCTTCCTACACCACACAAAGGAATAAATTCAAAATGGGTCAAAGACTTAAATGTTAAAACTGAAAGCATAAAAATCGGAAGAAAACATAAGGAGCAAAATCTCGGACATTGCTAATGGAAACTTTTTATCAGATATATCACCACAGACAAGGGAAACAAAAGAAAAGATATACAAATGGGACTTCCTCAAACTAAAAAGTATTTGCACAGCAAAAGAAATTGTCAGCAAAATAAAGACAACATACAGAACTGGAGCACATATTTGCCAATACATCTCATAAGGGGTTAATATCCAAAATTTATAAATTACTTACAAAACTCAACACCAAAAAACCCTCAAACAACCCAATTAAAAAATGGGCAAGGACCTGAATAGACACTTTTCCAAAGAGGACATGCAGGTGGCCAATAGAAATATTAAAAGATGCTCAACATCACTTATCATCAGAGAAATACAAGTCAAAACCACAATGAGATACCATCTCACACCTATCAGAATGGCTATCATCAGTAAATCAAAAATCTAGTGCTGGTGAGGATGTGGAGAGAGGGGTACCCTTTTACACTGTTGGTGGGAATGGCGACTGTTGCAGCCACTATGGAAAACAGTATGGAGATATCTCAAAATATTAAAAATGGATCTGCCTTTTGACCCTGCAATCCCACTTCTGGGAATATATCCAAAGGAAGCCAAAACACTAATTCGAAAGAAAATAAGCACCCCTATGTTTATTGCAGCATTATTTACAATCACTAAGATATGGAAGCAGCCCAAGTGTACATCAGTAGATGAGTGGATAAAACAATTATGGGACATTTACACAATGGAATTCTACTCAGCCATAAAAAAAGAAGAAAATTTTACCCTCTGCAATAGTATGGATGAACCTGGAGAACATTATGCTGAGTGGAATAAGCCAGTCGGAGACAGACAAATACCATATGATTTCACTCATATGTGGAATCTAATGAACAAACTGAACTAACAAGCAGAACAGAGACAGACTCTTAGATGGAGAACAGATGACAGCTAGTGGGAGTGGGGAGGTTAGGGGGTGGAGAGTTTGAACAAAAAGGAAAATGGACTCATGGACATGGACAACAGTGTGATGATAGCTGGGGGAAGGGGAGCTTAAGGGGACTAAAGGTAATGGAAAAATATACTAAAGATTATATATTTAACAAAAACACGATCCATAGAAAAAAATAAAGTAAAGGGTGGAAAGGCTTGCTCACTCTTGGTCTTGCCCTTGGTACAAGCACTTGGTATGCAGAAGTCACTCTCTTGCTTTGGACCTTGGTGCAAGCTCGCTCTCTGGGATTTTGGCATTTTGACGTTCTGGGTTTCTGGCCCTGTTCTCCACTTGGATGGGAGTGCTTGTGAGACCAGGCAGATGCCGAGCCCCCAGGAACTTAGATCCTACATGGATGAGAGCCCACTCCTGGAAGCAGGATCCCATGCTGGGGTGCATGCTTCCCCGGGATCCAGCCTCTGGGACACTATGATCCAGTGCAGCATGGCACACAGTTTCTGGGCTGCTGCATGGAGAATGAGAGCAGTGCACCGCAGATACTGAAGAAGAGGGGTGCTGTAAGAAGATGGAAACTCTGAAACCCACAACGGTACATTCCAGAGGGGATGGAGATCTGTCTGTGTGACCAGCTTAAGGACGGATAAGGAAATGGGGAACTTCTGGGCATGGTTTTGGCTTGTAGTCTTTTGGGGAGCAAGAGAATTTCTGGGTCTTATGGGAGAGAAGGGCTCAGAACAGGAGTGCTCTCAGCCTCCCCCAAGTTTGGAACCCTTTTAATAAAAACCTGTTTCCTTCAATACAAATCATTGGGATATATATAGGGGTGCCAAGTGACCACAGCTCAGTTTCCATGGTTACAGTGGGAGGGATAGGGAGACTGGATATAGGAAAATAGGGAGATTACAAAGTGGCAGGAAAAGCTTTTCGGGATAATGGATATGTTCATTACCTTGACTGTAATGGTTTTGCAATGTATACATATGTCAAAACTTAGTAAAGCAAATACTTTAAATATGCACAGTGTATTGGATATTAACCATAACTCAATACAGTATATAATTTGTATTTTTCTAAGTCTGTTGAAATTAAATGAATCATGACAATTCCCACTAATATGCTCTTGTCATATATTAACAGATCCACACTATATCTTATCAAATTGACATACAATACACATGACAAAAACAGAAACAATCATTTACAATGAGATATATCAAAATATTTAGGAGCTCTGGCCATATAGATCAACTGGTTGGAGCATCCTCCTTATACGCCAAGGTTGTGGGTTCAATGCCCAGTCAGGGCACATGCAGAAGGCAGCCAGTGAATACATGAATGGGTTGAGCAACACATGGATGTTTCTCTCTCTGTCTCTCTCCCTCTCTCTCTAACACAGTAAATATGTTCTTTTGATATTTAGGAAAAGCTGATGCATGTTTTCATCTTAAGTACAGAAATAAAAATGTTACCACATGGAAAAATAATCACAGTGATATTTAAGAATGCTATGTGTTTTTTTACAGAACATGGTTGTATGTTATTATAATAGGACAAACTTTAGGATAATTATTTTTGAAAATGATAAATCATTTTACCTGTTTTTAACTAACACATTAAAACTTCCTGATTCTATACAATTTCACTATAAAATGGATAAGAACCTGACTACCTGAAAAGAATCCATATTATAATCTCACAATATCTTGTTTTTTGAAAATCCTACATATTCAACACCTATCTGATGGTATTGATGGAAAAAACTGATTTTTATGTATAGAGTCAAGATACATGTATATTTATTGCACAACCATGATAAATATCAAGATCCTTCCTTACGTTGGGTAATTTATAACTTTCAGACAAAGAAGACTTCTCGCAGATGGGCCTAGGGGTTACTGAAAAGCATGTAGCTGCTCATGGACTAAAACTCCACTTGCTAAACTTCTTCACCCAGGATAACATTTAAGTAGGTTTTCTACTCTGAGACTGGTTTGAGAGCCTCCAAGGAGCAATATCACTACATGCTTTTGATCAGATCTATGAACTCACTGGAGCCAGGCATCAGATCCCACCAGGAGAGTGAGGCATTGGAGTCTCCAGAGGACTGCTGCCCTGAACCTGGTGTAGAAGCCTCAGCAGCCATCAGGACACAGATCTCCAGAACCTGCCTCCTTCAGACGCATGATAGGATGTCCGCCACTGGCATGAGGAGCTGCAGAGAAAGGTCCAGAATCACTCTGCTTTAGTGATATAACTGTGTGCCCAGCATTATGCTAGAAACTGGGTTAATGACAATAGCACTGATACAAATGGGTCATGATGAAGACAATCACGTTATAATGGGCTGCTCACCAGGGCCATTTTTTTTCTCTTTTCCTGGTCTATCCACTAACAACAGAGTTGAAAAGGAATAAGAAGGGACTGAATTTACACAGGCATCATGATGCCGCCATGATCACAGGGCCGAAGGCTTACTCTTGTGTCATCATTGCATGTTCACAGCAGTCCTATGGGTTAAGCTTTCTTATCCCTGTTTCGCAGAAGGGAAAGCTGGGTTTCAGAGTCATTTCAGGTCTTACCTCCTGCATTCCTGCCTTTAGAAGGAAAGTAGGTCCAGGACATCTCTGGAGTAGGACACCACACTCACTGGAGCCATAAGGACTTGACCTGCTTTACCTACAAGACAGCCGGCATACTGAACCCCAAACCAGGAAAGAGGTGACTGGATCTGGATCCCTTTTGTCTCCTTACATCCCAGGAAGGCTCAGCCCCCACTATGGGGACCCACACCCTAAGCTGAATCTTAAACACCTTCAGGTGGGTTTTGATCCCCTCATCAGGGTAAGTCCGTCTTTATTAAAAAGTCATCGTGAGAAGAAAAAAACAAAACAAAAAACAAAGTCCTTCGTGGCCACATTGAGGTCAGACTTCTATGGCAACCATGATGCTCAGACTGCTCTTCAGCCCTGGAAATGCCAACGCACATCCTTCCACCCCAGGACCTTAGCTGAAAGCGAAACACCTTACCTCACCTCATTTTTTAAAAATCCTTACCTGAGGATTTTAGAGAGGGAGAAAGAGGGAGACATTCAAAAGGTTGCCTTCTCACAACAAGGACATGCTTTGTTCCACAAAATTGGGCAGATTTTCACCAATGGCTAGGATTTTTGTGGTATCATGACTTATATTTAAGTTTTTTACTCATTTTGAGTTTATTCTGGTGTATGGTATAAGGTGGTGGTCTAGTTTCATTTTTTTTTTTTTTGCATGTACCAGTCCAGCTCTCCCAACACCATTTATTGAAGAGGCTATTTTTACTCCATTGTATGCTAGTGACCCCATCCTCAATTTCTTTCTTCAGTGTTCTACAGTTTTCTGAGTACAGACCTTTTACCTCCTTGGTTAAATTTATTCCTAATACTTTACTTTTCATGTTGCTTACTATAGTAAATGAGATTTATTTCCCAGTTTCTCTTCCTGACAGTTCATTGTTGTACAAAAGTGCCCTCAGTTTCTGAATATTGATTTTGCAACCCACTATTTTGCAAAATTCATTTACTAGGTTGAGTAGTTTTTTGGTGGAGACTATAGGGTTTTCTATGTGTACTCTCATGTCATCTGCAAATAATACGTGTTTTACTTCCTCCTTTCCAATTTGGATGCCTTTTATTTCTTTTTCTTGTCTAATTGCTGTGACTAGAACTTTTAGTACTATGTTGAATAAGAATGGTAAAAGCAGGCACCCTTGTCTTCTTTCTGATCTTACGGGGAAAGCTTTTAGTTTTTGCCCATTGAGTATGATGTTGGCAGTGGGTTTGTCATATGTGGCCTTTATTATGTTTATGTATGCTCCCTCTATTCCTACTTTGCTGAGAGTTTTTATCATAAATGGGTGCTGGATTTTATCAAATGCTTTTTCTGCATCTATCGATTTGATCATGTGATTTTTGTTTTTCCTTTTGTTTATGTGGTGTATTACATTTATTGGTATGTGAATATTGTACTATCCTTGCATCCCTGGGATGAATCCCACTTGATCATGGTGGATGATCTTTTTAATATATTGGTGAATGCGGTTTGCCAATATTCTGTGGAGGGTTTTAACATCTATGTTCATCAGTGATATTGGCCTGTAATTTTCTTTCTTTGTTGAGTTTTTATCTGGTTTTAGAATTAGGATAATATCAGCCTCAAAAAAGAGCTTAGGAGTCTTCTTTCTTCTTGAATTTTTGGAATAGTCTGAGAAGGATAGGTGTTAACTTTTCCTCTCATGTTTGGTAAAATACGCCTGTGAAACCACCGAGTCCAGGTGTTCACCAACCTGGAAGCTCTCTGGTGTCATCCTTTTTGGGTTTTTATGGAGGTTTCAGCACATGCACATGATTGATTAAATCATTGGCTGTTAGCAACTGAACTCAATCTCTAGGCCCTCTTACCTCCCAGAAGGTAGGGGAGTGGGTCTGAAATTTCAGTCTAATCACTGAGCTGGTTCCCCTAGCAACCAGCCCATTCTTTGTTACCTAGGGGCTTCCCAATTCACCTCATTATCATAACAAAAGGCACTTTTTTTTTTTCCTGTCATCACTTAGAAACTTTCAAGGGTTTTAGGAGTTCTATGCTAGGAATAAGGATAAAGACCAAATATATATTTCTAATTATAAATCACAGTATCACATCTACAAATGGTTTTTGTTTTTCTGTGATGTTTGTCTGAAGATTTGGATATCATCCTCTGGTCAGAGACTGGTTTCAAGAAAGAACTGTTTCAGTGCCCTGTGGAAATAGATGTCAACACAAAGATAAGATTACTGATTTGGCTAGTAAAGAAAACAATGAGTCCTTTTTAGATTCATATAGTGCATTACTTACATAGACATTAAAAGGATGAGTAGCCAAAAGTAATAGTTCCCCTTGTTCCTTGTAATTGGAAAAACAAAAAGGGCCAGATGACTGCAACCTGGATGGTAGGACATCCTGTTTCTGAGGAGTCAATGCAGTCCTGCAGCTCAAGTTGTGTAGCCTACAGCTATGCTCCAAAGGAAAGAGGTAGAAAGACACATCCCATCGGTATCTAGGTGGCAACAAATAAGCTCTGTGGATAACCACCTACTAGATAGGGGTGGGGATGAGTGGGAAATAGTATGGTGGTAACAGCTGCTAAGAAGCCTTGCATGTTCCTATTACCTGGGAAGACCAAAAGATAGTCTTCCATGACTTAGATGAGCAATGAATGGTTCAATCCTTGACTATATGGTCAATGTGAATACATGTAAAGCTGTTGGGGTGCTGGAAATTCGCTGCTATTACTCAGCAAGGGCCCACTGCCTGATATGCAAAGGAGCCAAAATTAAGGCATGGGTCTTTGAGAAAATAAAAAGTTACTTCTTTATTGCTGAGCCGACCTGCAAGAGACAGAGATACCACTGAAATCTGTATTCCCGATCTGGGGTCTGGACAAGTTTTAAGGGTTAGGGAGAACAGGTTGGCATGAGGTAATGCTGGTGGGTCAAGTTTTGATTGGAGGGTTTTGGAACTTGGTCAGTTATGGTATAGGGTTGAAGAGCAAAAGAAGACACAAAGGAATTCCAATCTGGCAAGGTCTGATTGGTCAGTTCTGGATCTGTCCATATTTGGTCTAGGTACCAGATTTTTTTTTTTCATTTAAGACAGGGAATACTTGATTCAAACTCATCAGAGAAATGGACTGGTTGGGTCTGTAACATATCATCATGTTTTAAACATAAGCCCATAATTATATATGAAAGTATATACTGCTACATAGAAATTTACTGATCAGACCACAAATCTTCAATATTTAAAACAGAATGGTGGTGTAAAACAACCACCACTGTCACATTTTAACTTTAGTATTCCTCTCTTTCTTTCTCACACGCTCCTTCAACAGAATCCACACCAACCTACTCATAATCCTTCTCAAGTGCAGTCATGTCCTCATAGACCTCAGAAAACTCTCCTTCCTCCATGCCCTCACCCACATACCACTGGATAAAGGCATGTTTGTCATACATCAGGTCAAACTTGTGGTCCAGGTGAGCCTAGGCCTCAGAAATAGCTGTGGTGTTGCTCAGTATGCACACAGCTCACTGGACTTTGGCCAGACCTCCACAAAGCACCACAGTAGGAGGCTGGTAATTAATGCCAAATATGAAGCCAGTGGAGCACCAGTGCACTAACTGGATGGTATGCTTGATGATGATGGTGGCAATGGCAGCACTGACATCTTTGGGAACCAGATCACCATGGTGCAACAGGCAGCAAGCCATGTATTTACCATGGCGATGGTCACATTTCACCATCTGGTTGTCTGGTCAAAGCACACATTGGTGATCTCTATTACAGAAAACTGTTCATGGTAGGCTTTCTCAGCAGAGATGACAGGGGTGTATGTGGTCAGAGAGAAGTGGATGCAGGGGTTAGGGCACCAGGTTGGTCTGGAATTCAGTCAGGTCGACATTCAGGGCTCCATTAAATCTAAGGGAAGTAGTGATGGAGGGCGCAATCTGGCCTATAAACCTGTTCAGGTTAGTTATAGGTTGGACACTCAATACCAAAGCTTCTACTACAGATTTCATATATGATCTTGTTGTCAACCATGATGGCACAATCAGAGAGCTTTGGGGTGGTGTGGGTGGTGAGGATGGGGTTGTAGGGCTCAACTACAACTATGTATACCTGGGGGGCTGGGAAAACGGGGAACTCCAGCTTGGGCTTCTTGCCATAATCAACAGAGAGACATTCCATCTATAAGGAGGTGAACCCAGAACCAGTTCCCCCACCAAAACTGTGGAAAACTAAGAAACCCTGAAGACCTGTGCACTGGCCGGCCAGTTTCCAGGATCTGGTCCAGGACAAGGTCAATGATCTCCTTCCCAGTGGTGTAGTGCCCACAGGCATAGTTATTGGCAGCATCGTCCTTGCCTCTGATGAACTGCTCAGGGTGGAAGATCTCACAGTAAGTACCAGTGCAAACTTCATTAATGATCATGGGTTTCAGGTCTACAAACACTACCCTGGACATGTGCTTGCCAGCACCTGTTTCACTAAAGAAAGTGTTTAAGGAGTCATCCCTCACAAATGGTCTTGTTGCTTGGCATCTTGCCATCAGACTAGATGCCATGTTCTAGGCAGTAGAGCTCCCAGAAGGCATTGCCCATCTGTACATCAGTCTGACCAAAGTGGATGAAAACGCACTCATGTGTGTTTGCTGCTTTGTGGCTGCCGAGCAGATGGCAGAGACCAAGAACAGAGATTATGTGTTTTCTCACCCAGATTTCTTACTGAAGGACCACTCTCTTCATAAAGGGTTCCAGGGCCATACTTCCATTACTTGAGATCTGTAGACTGAAAATTCTTAGTTCTGGGGTCATCTTGCAATAGCACTTGCATATTCACAGTCATGTCTCTGTAAAATAACTCAAGGATGCAGAAATAGTGTGCAGTTACACTGTTTCTTCAAAAAGGGCTATGCTAGGTATTTTGGCTTATTGACACTTGAAAGAGTACATTTGTGGATATTGATGTCTGAAGTTATTGCTTCAACAACTTTAAAATCATACCAATGGACTGAGCCATGATTTCTAGAATGCTTTTTAGTTGAGAAGCAGATAGGTTCCTAAGACAACTAACTCAAGAGCCAGCAGAATAAGAGTTAATTATGTAAAACTGAATGGCCTGATGAGGAATGATTGTATTTTTCATTTGGAATATTATTAATGAAACCAAGGGTCCTTATGACTTTGATTAAATTTAGCTTTAAGCTCTGACCATTGTGGCTAGGTTGGGCATCATGTCACAAAGCAAAAGGTCGCTGGTTCAATTTGCCTGGGTTGTGGGTTTGGTCCCAGTTGGGGAGCATACCAGAGGCAACTGATCTGTGTTTCTCTCTCTCATTGATGTTTCTCTCCCTCTCTTCCTTCATCCTTTCCCCCTCTCTAAAATTAAATAAATAAAATCTTTAAAAAATTAGCTTTAAACCCTAGCTCTAGAAATCATATCTTTCTATATATAGCATATAAACCCCTCAAAGACCAAGCTTTTCCCAGGATAATCAACAACTTCCAAAGCAACAGAGGACCATAGCCTAGACCTGACTAATGATCACATGGTCCTGACCTCTGACAGACTGAAGATAACATCTTGACCAAAGTTATGTTTCAGTTCCTGAATCCTAAGGTGGAAAACCCCCCTGGTTACTTTCCCATGAAACCAGACGAGGGACACTGGAACAGACCTCAGAACTTTCAAGTCCTGAAGAAACGATCCATTACCCTTACTTCACTCTTTGACCAATCAGGTCCCAGCATGACCCCAAATCCCACAATGTCGTGTGATTTTGCCCTGTATAATCTGTAACCTACATGTGATTTGGGAGATCAGGCTTTTGAGCATTGGCTTACCATTTTCCTGGGTGGTGCCATTCAAAATAAATAAGTCAGTCTTTCTCCACTGAAATTCTTGATGTTAAGTGTTTGGATCTGCAGGTGCTGGGTAGCTAAACTCTTTCTGTTCAATAACATCGATGCTGTTTTAGTCTTCTATTCTCTGGAAAAATAATGTGGCCCTATGTCTTTCTTATACTATAACCCATAGCAATTTACAAGATGCTACATTTGTAAGTTGAAGTGAAACATTTGTAAATGACTTTTTTTTTCTCACTGATCCCCAATCCTCCAGAGAATATACTAACTCTAATTGGGTCTTCTTACTTTTCATGGAAATATTATGATCTGTATATGTTCAATTAGAATCTGTTCTTTTCCCTGACTGATTGGTTCAGTTTGATGGGTGTTGCCCCACAAAGCAAAAGGTCACTGGTTCAATTCCAAGTCAGGGCACATGCCTGAATTGTGGGTTCAGTTCCCTGTCAGAGTGTGTATAAGAGGCAACTGATTGATGTTTCTCTATCACATCAATGTTTCTCTCTCTCTCTGTCTCTCTCCCTTCCCTTCACACAAAAATAAATAAAAAAATATTTTTAAAAAGGAATCTGTTCTCTTTTTAACAGAATATAATTGGAAACATTGGTTATACAACTAAGGCCTTACCTGAAATGTCATATTTGAGAATGATCTTCATTTAATCAGGATGACCAGCTATAATTAGAGAATTAAGTTTGACTATAGAGAGTCTACTGAAAGAAACTGGCTTAACCCTGTAAGCCATATAAGTGAGAAAGGAAAATCACTTGCTGGCAGTCCAAGATCTCTGAGATAGTTTTGAAACCATGAAAAAAAAAGAATTTGCCCAATTTATACATGCTGCAGGTGAAATCTGGTGGAGAGAGTTCCTTGGTTTTCCTTCCTACCCTCAGGATAAGTTAAAAATAGCAGACTTTAAAAAATCCAATGTGAAAATGCCACCATTAACATCATCCTCAAAGGTAAAAGACCAAAATCTTGCCCTCTAAGATCAAGAAAGACAAGGATGTTTACCTTTGTCACTTCTATTCAACATAGAAGCAGATGTTCTATCCAGATCAATTAGGTAAGAAAAATAAATTAAAAGCATCCAAATTAGGAAGGAAGAAGTAAAATTTTCTGTTCATAGGAGACATGATTAAATATGTGGGAAAACATAAAGATTCCACAAAAGAACTGTTATAACTAATAAATAAATTAAACAGAGTCCTAGTATACAAAACCAACACACAAAAATCGGTTGCATTTACCCTAACAACAAACAATCCAAAAAGGAAATTAAGAAAACAATTCCAATTACAATAACATCAGAAAAAATAATATATTTAGGAATGAATTTAACCCAGGAAAAAAAGAACTTATACACTAAAAACTACAAAATCTTGCTCAAAGAAATTAAAATGACAGATACAAATGGAAAGATATTTTGTGTTCATGAATTGGAAGACTTAATGTTCTTATAATGTCAATACTACCTAAAGTGATTCATAGATTCAATGCAATCCCTATCAAAATATGAATGAGTTTTTTTGCAGAAATAGAAAAATCCATCCTAAAATTTATATAGAAATCTTAAGGGACCTTAAAGAACCAAAACATTCTTGAAAAAGAACAAAGTTTGAGGCCTCACACTTTCTCATTTCAAAACTTGCCACAAAGTTTCAGTAACCAAAACTGTGATGCTGGCATAGAGACATGCAGACCAATGGAACAGAATAGAGAACCAAGAAATAAATGCTCATACATATGATTAATTGATTTTCAACAATGGTGCCAGGACCATTTAATGAGAAAAGAATAGCCTTTCCAACAAATGGTGCTGGGAAAACTGGATAACCATATGCAAAAGGATATCCCTTCGTACACCATATATAAAAATTAACTCAAAATGGATTTAAGACCTAAATGTAAGACCTGAAATTACAAAACACCTGGAAGAAAACATTGGAGAATATCTTGATGACATTGGATTTGACAGTGATTTTTTGGACATGACACAAAAAGCAAAAATAGGCAAATGGAACTATATCAAACTTAAAAACTTCAGTGCAGCAAAGGAAACAATAAAAAGAGTGAAAGACAACCAATTAATTGGGAGAAAATATTTGTAAACCATATATGTGATAAGGGGTCAATATACAGAATATATCAATAACTCCTACAATTCAACAACAAAAAAGTACAAATAACCAGATTTAAAATTGGCAAAGGACCTAAGTGTCAACCAACAGATAACTAGATAACCTAGAGGGTATTATACTAAGTGAAATAAGTCAGACAGAGAAAGATAAATACTATATTATTTCACTTATATGTAGAATCTAATGAACAAAATAGACAAATAAAATACAAACAGTCTCATAGATACAGACAACAGACTGACAGTGGTCAGAGGGGAGGGGGATTGGAAGTATGAGTGATAACAGTAAAGGGGTTACAAATTGATAGTTATAGAATAATCACAGAGACATAGATTATAGCATGAGGAAAGTAGTCAATAGTGTCATGATAACTGTGTATGGGACCAGGTGGGTGTTTGGGGCAGCAAAGGAGACTACTCTGTAAGGCACATGCTTTTCTGGCTATTTTGATGTACATTTGAAGCTGATATACAATAATACTGAATGTAAACTGTGATTGAAAAATAAAAAACAAGTAAAGAAAATGTAGTATGTACACACAGCAGAATATTATTTAGCCATAAAAAAAATGAAATATTTCCATTTGCAATAACATGGATGGACCTTGAGCGAACTGTGCTAAGTGAAATAAGTCAAATAGAGAAAGATAAATCGCCTATGATCTCACTTACATGTGGCATACAAAAAACAAACAAAACAAAAACAAGCTCAACATAACAGAGAATAGATTGGTCATTGCCAGTTGCAAGTGGCTGCCAGTTGATGGTGGTGGGGTCGAGGGCAACTGGTGGGCCAAATGGGTGAAGGGAGTCAAAAATTATAAACTTCCAGTTACAAAATAAGTAAGTCACAGTGACGTAATGTGCAGCATGGCAACTATAGTTATTAATGCTGTATTGTATATTTGTAAGTTGCTAAGAGGGTAAATCTAAAATTTCTCATCATGAAAACAATAGCCTGTTATTATGTATGGTGGCAGATGTTAACTAGATTTACTGTGGTGATCTTTTTATAATATATACAAATATTGAGTCATTTATTCTATACACCTGAGACTAGTATAATGTTGGTATATCAATAATATTTCAATTAAAAAAGAATAATCTTCTTTTGAGATTGTTTATCACAAATGGGGGGATTTTAGTGAAAACATTGTTCTTCAAAAAAATTATGTGTACAACCTTCTGGGTTATTTGATTCAGAGTGCATGGGAGCTATTTATAACTACAAGCTTTAGGTAACATACAACAGTGGAAATAACTCCTGCTAGAAATATGCAAATGCAATTTGACAAAGTGGGGAAAGAATAGCCATCCCCTCCTGCAGAAAAGTTACTGAAAAAGAGGCTGTTTCAGTTGATCTGATTACACTGCAAATAATACCTGCAGCAATTTTGGTCTTAGAGCACTTCACCAATTTAAAAATTATGGAGTTTAAAATGTTTATGTGAGTTATATATGTTTGAATTTATTATATTAATATTAAAATTCAGAGTTTTAATGTATTTATTTTTAACACATTTAAAACTTAAATAAAATATCTTTACATCCTATAAACCTTAATTATAAATTTATACAAAAAATATATTCCCTAAAAAAAGTCATGAAATGAGCATTTAAAAATATTTGAAAATCTCTTTAATATCTATCTTAATAGATGTCTGTTGGATTCTTATATCTGTTTCTTCACTAAGCCTGTTGACATTGTGGTATATAATATAGCTCTGGAAAATTATGTCATACAGTTATGAGAGAATGAGAGTAAAAAAGTAAATAACATTATCTTACAGACTTGGTGAAAGGTTGACCTAGAAAAATAACTAAAATAACTGACCGTTTAGTAAGGTGGTATAATGTAACATTATTGAATAAAACTCACTACTTTATTTGGAACAAATTAGACCATAGATATATTAAAATAAAATCAGTTATAATTAATTTATTGTTTAAAAAAGTGTGTGTTTTAAAGGTTTTATTTGTTTATTTTTAGAGACAGGGGAAGGGAGGGAGAAAGAGGGGGGAGAGAAACAGCAATGTGTGGTTGCCTCTGGCAAGCCCCCCACTGGGGACTGGGCCTGCAACCCAGGCACGTGCCCTGACTGGGAATTAAACTGGTGACCCTTTGTTTCGCAGCCCAGAGCTCAATCCACTGAGCCACACCAGGCAGGGCAAAAAAAAAAAGTTTTAATATTAGCAGAATGCCACAACTTCAAAAAATAAAGTAGATCAAACCCTACTGGAATAGAGTTATTATTATGAAAACTGAGGTGCTCTGAATAGAGCCTTTGGGTTGCAATGCACAGGTGGTCTGAGGCAGCTCGTTTGCAGCTGGTGTGCCTGAGGACATTCTTGGTAGCCTATGACACAGTGTGCTTGCCAATCTCCCCAGGAGCAGACACATGGCTGTCTGGATCTCTCTGGAAGTGACGGTGGAGTGCTGAGTAGAGCATGCCCAAGAAGGAGGCATAGTATGAAACACATTCAACAATATCATTAAGAAAATAATTCACAATGCATTTGATGTTTAATGAGTTACCGATAATGGGGTGAAGCTGTTTCAAAACATTTTAGACATTTAGACACTGGTCTTAGGGGCAATTCTTTCACATCTCCTCCTTCTTTGTTTTGGAAGTGGTTTTCCTGATGCCTTTTTGGAAAAGACAGACTTAGAACACTGCTCAGCCATGATGGACATTGTTTTCCTGTATCCTGAAATGAAAGAGAAAAGTGATTGGTAAACTGGTATCTATTTGTATGTGCCCTATATGCAGATGAGGTCTTAGATACACACAACATTTGATTGGATGAAATGTAATGCAGGAAACCCTGTCAATACTGTTAAATATGACTGGATAGTTCTACCTGGCAAGAGTCAATTGAAAGGTATGGAATAATCAGATGATAGCAAAGCTTCCTGTAGTCTTTAGGGAGAGCACTATGAAGACCTAAATTGTAGAAATTTCAGCTTCTAGTCCTTGAGAGTTCAGACCTCTGGTAACCCTCATCCATGATGTTAGAAGAATGACACTGGTCACATTTCAGCCAATAGTCTACCAACCCAGAATCTAATGTCTTGGGCTAAGGTACCCTGGCTTGTGCAGGAAATCTTAAACTTAGGGGGTAGTCCCTGGATAATGAGGAACTGAGCTGACAAACCACAGACTCCAATTCTCACAAAAAACCTCAGCGAACTGGAAAAAAGAAAAATGGTAAAACCAGCCTTCAAATACAGAACAAGAACAGAAATACAAATATTTATAAAAATGTAAAATAACCTCAAACATTAACCAAGATTAAAATTGCTTCTCTGTCTGGGGCTGGTGTGGCTCAGTGGACTGAATGCTGGCCTGTGAACCAAAGGGTCGCTGATTCGATTCCCAGCCAAGGCACATGCCTGGATGCAGGTCAAGTCCCCAGTAGGGGGCATGTGAGAGGCAACCACACATTGATGTTTCTCTCCCTCTCTTTCTCCTTCCCTTCCGCTCTGTCTGAAAATAAATAAATGAAATCTTTAAAAAAATATTTAAAAAATTGTTTCTCTTGACAATACTTAAGCCATAGCTAAATACCCTAAACTGTATAATTGGTAAATAATATGAAAGCTGTTGACTAGAAAAATTAGTAAATAATGTATTTAGATAATGTCCTTAGAGAGAAAAAAAGAAATAATATAAAAATGTTCAATGTAAAGGATCTCTCGAATATCTATAAAATAATTAGAAATATTGATAAAACATGTGGATTTCTTAAAAATATAAATTACAGAAGTAAACCCACCAAAAAGAACTTAACACATGACTCCACTCCAGGAAGACAAACAATCCAATTAAAAAAATGGGCACAGGACATGAACAGACACTTCCACATGGACGACATACATAGCTCCCAGAGACACGTGAAAGGATGCTCAGCATCACTAGCCATTAGAGAGATGCAAATTAAAACTACAATGAGATACCACTTCACAGCAGACAGAATGGCCATCATAACCAAATCAACAAACAACAAGTGCTGGCAAGGTTGTGGAGAAAAAGGAACCCTAGTACATTGTTCGTGGGAATGCAGACTGGTGCAGCCACTGTGGAAAATGGTTTGGAATTTCCTCAAACAACTAAAAATAGAACCGCCTTTTGACCCAGAAATTCCAATGCTGGAATTATACCCTAAGAATCCAGAAACACCAGTTCAAAAGAACCTATGCTCCCCAATGTTAATGGCAGCATAATTCACAATAGCCAAGTGTTGGAAGCAACCTAAATACCCAACAGTAAATGAGTGGATCAAGAAATTATGGTACATTTACAGAATGGAATACTATGCAGTAGAAAGGAAGAAGTAGCTACTACCTTCATGACAACACAGATGGAACTGGAGAGCATTATGCTAAGTGAAATAAGCCAGGTAGTGAAAGACAAATACCATATGATCTCACCTATAAGTGGAACATAATCAACAAAACAAACAAGCAAACAAAATATAACCAGCGACATTGAAATAAAGAACAAACTGACAGTAACCAGAGTGGAGCGGGTTAATGGGGGAAAGAAGGGGAAGGGTCGTCAAGAAACATGTATAAAAGACCCATGGACAAACCTAAAGAGAGTAGGATTGAAGGTGGGAGGTGCGGGTGGCTGGGGCGGGGGAAAGTGGTGGTCGAAAAATGGAGACAACTGTGCTTGAACAGCAATAAAAAAAGAAAAAAATAAACTATTTACAATAGAAAAAATAAAATGGCTATTATCAACAACAACAACAAAAAAAAACTTAAATACTAATAAAATAGAAGAAATTGGTGTCTTCAATGAGCTACCACGCCAATGGCCAGGCTTCCAAAAATATTTAATGTCAGACCATTAAGAAACCGTTTTTTTCTTCTGTAAATGCAATGGTGTCATATTATTTTAAAATTACATTTTTAAAAGAAACTGTAATATAAAAAGAACATGTTAAAAAGAGTTATTAGCAGTTACATTTAGAAATAAGGATACAACAATTCTACATAAATTATTAGCAGTTAGATCTAGCGTCATGATAAAAGATGAGCAAAATGATAAATCAGGATGTATTCAAGACTGCAAAGATGTTTCACTTTCAGGAAAATACAAATATAATTTACAAATGCAAATTTGATGTTAAAGGGAAAAATCTTCAATTAATCTCAGTGCATGCTTTAAATTCCTTTGTTAATACAGTGGTGTTTGTTTCATGGTGAAATACTAGTATTACTACCATTAGAGTCAGGATTCAC
This sequence comes from Mormoops blainvillei, assembly GCA_004026545.1. Lineage (NCBI taxonomy): Eukaryota > Metazoa > Chordata > Mammalia > Chiroptera > Mormoopidae > Mormoops > Mormoops blainvillei. Next base: position 12,501 of record PVJD01003627.1, on the reverse strand, counting down.
AAAAATTGAACCATCTCATCAACACTAGTATTTATCATTATCTGGTATAGTAGAAAAACCTTTTAAGAGGACTTGAAACAGGATTTTACTGCAAAGACCTAGAAAAACTATCCCCAAATCATCTGCAAGTAAATCCACTGGGAGGAAGTGGGGACTAACACATGATGGACTTAAACATCCAAAATAAAATTTGGAGAAAACGAAGGTTCTTTGCAGGGATGTGTGTGTTCAGAGAAAGAGCTATGGGCATGTTCAGAAAAAAATAAGCATTTCACTAAGTCACTTAATTTATTTCATGCTAATTGTTGTTGCTTCAAAGTACCAATGTTTGCCATTATGCCATACAAATATTACACCAAAGTTATGGTATCACACTGGTCTCCTATATACTGTATTAGAAGACATTTTAATATATCAAATCCATTAGGATAGTTGTGCGTTTTTGGCTGTTTTACATTTGTAAACTCAGAATGTAAACAGAAGCATTAATAAAGGAATATTTAAAATGCACTGTAATTTGACCGATAGTGCAGGAGTGACCAAGACAGATGAATCTGATAAGTAGAGAGAAAAACTGGGTTGGATGTTTAAGACCAGAGGTAAGTGAGTAGAGTGGAACCTCAGTTCTTGGACTTAATTCATTCCGGAAAATTTTTCAAGAAGCAATTTTTTTGAAAACTGAATCTCCTTTGTTTGTTCCCTGAGAGACGTGTGACCGTTCATACAGGTATTAGCATGAAAGGGCTGTCAGGTCAAGAATTGAGATCTGAGATTTTGTCAGAAAACCAAGACATTTTTTACATGAACGACATGGTTGAAAACCAAATTAATTGTTTGAGAATCAAAAACATTCAAGAACCAAGATTTGACTATACATCTGATTTTTAACCTGGTGAGTGAATAAGGAATAAAGGAAGTATATGAGCAATCATGATCTAATTGTGTGTTTTATGAGAAAAAAAACTAAAGGAAAATTACTTGAACTACAATAAATAACATATTATAATCATGAAACTGAGGAAAAACAATGTTGATAGAATAAAAATACCACCAAGTTTAAAAAATTTATTTTTATAACACAAACAAAAAGCCCAGAAATTGATAAATAAAAAAATTCAAGAAATCATACCTGTATCAAGCTCCCTGGACTCTGAAATTACTATTCTATTTCATTCAGATTTATTTGCTTACATCCTCTTCTAGTCTATAATGTTTCATTTTAAAAAACACAAACCTTAATGACCTCCAATCATGCATCACTTTGATGATGGGAGTGTCAAATGAGATGATGAGTTCATGCCCTATTCTCCACTGGCTCAGCCAGTAAAAGACATGCCTCTTACATCATAGTAAGTGAGCCACGGTGATTGATCAAGATAAATAAGATGACTTTCCTCTCACCTCCTTTTCCTCAAACTATCTGAATATTGAGTTCTTTTATTTATTTTTTCACCTTCAAGCATGTGTACCTGAAAAAATAAAACTCAGTACACTAACTTGGCAGGATGAAAGCCTTATCCCAAGACAGTGAAATGGGATTGGTCCTGATTCCTACCCTGTCATCACTCTCCTTTGTGATCAAGGCCTGTCATTCTTGGATAAGAAAAAAAAATGTGTGGAGTTGGGGAGGAGGAAGCTGGAAAAAGTGGCCATTTACTGTATTACCTTATTATTAGAGACTTTAAAAGCAAATCTAAGATCACTGGCAGACATGATTGGAGCATGAGAGCACCTTTCTTCTTTCCTTCTCCCAAGTCATCAATCCAGTTCTTGCTTTGCTGTCCATCTGAGGATTATAGCAAGACCAGTCCTACTCCTCACAGCATCTGCTGTTTCCTCAGAATTCTTCTGAGATCCTGAAACCTGTCCTTAATGCAACTAAATCTTCCTCAGAAGTCTTCCTACACAGACGTGAAGGTGAACAACATCTGCTCTTGGGAGTTGAAATTAGATGGAGACCATATAACTTTGAGTGGACATGATGTTTGACCAGGTATTTTGTCATGCAACACTGGGGATTTTGTTTTAATAAAGTGTCAACTTAAGGTGATCACTTCCAATTCAAAGCCAACAGGTATACCTAATTTTGGATGTGGTGAGAGAAGACAGACTTCATTTAATACAAACAGCTCAATAGTGATACAGCTCAATTATAATACAGCATGGATGTGAAACAACTTGGGCAAGGTGACCTGGATGAGACCCACAATCAGGGTCACATAGGTGTTACAGCTTTGGTATTCCAGCTCCACTCTTGTATTGCAGCTTCAGCTTCAGTGTCAGAGTTCCAGCCACGGAAACACCATCTCCAAAGGAAACTGAAAAGTGTGCTCTACTAAGAGGAGAAGATGACTTATATAGATAGTTCCCACCACTGGTCTCTGATTGGTCCATTTCTTCGCAAATGAGGACTCCAAGTCCTCACAGTTTGATTGGTCCAAAAAGCAATGTTTTGATTTGTCTGAATGGAGATGCTCTGATAGGTTAGTCAAGATTCAAATGTGGATAGCTCTACAACTTCAATTGGACAAGGAGAGTTTCAGCCCTATTGGTCAAATTTCAAGCCTAGGAGCTTTCTTATAAGGATCAACTCAGAGGGCAGGAACACAATGCAGGAGGCTTGGCAGCCCAGTCTGCGGTTTTTCACTGTAATGCAGTGTGCATGAGGGACCTCTGTAAACAATGGCTGCTAGGCTTTGGTTATCAATTTGAGCCAAATCAAACCAAAAGGAGTCTTTTTTTAACAGGTATATTCCTCTTGGAGTTAATAAAAGCATAGGATTCATAATTACTGTTTTGGTTAAAATAATTGGACTGCCATAGTGAATTCTATCCCAGATAAGAACTTCCCAGAAAGGTAAAGGGTCTTATCCAAGGTCACATAGTTACTGGGTAAGAACTGAAACCAGGATCCAGATGATTTTCTGAATCTCACACTAAAGCCTGGTCCATCAACATGGTATTAAACCTATTAGGGACTTACAGAAACTGTGCTTCTCCGCATTAACTTCTTGACAGGACATGTTTTAAAATAAAAGCTAATTCAGTTTTAATTTGCTTGACCCACCTCAATCTGCATGTGGGTAATAATTCAAATTAAATTTTGTAAACATTTTTTTTCCCTTAAACTCAAATAGCTGGTGATGTCAGACATCAGGTTAAGTTCCAGGAGCTGTTTTTGCTTTACACACTCCCTGAATTCCTTCTTATCACCTCAAACCTGTGCCCTTTTGTGAACACATGGTATGTACTTTTGTAGGCAGGAGTGAGAGGGAGGAATTACAGTGGAAGTAGCAGCATTATATTTGTGATATTCATCCCATGTTGTTGCTTGTAGCTGTAGTTCTTTCATTTTCATTTCTGCATTGTAATGCATTATAGGACTCTAACACTTTTTCTGTTGATGGGCATTTGTGCTGCTTTAAGTTTTGAGCTTAATAATCAGTCTTGTTCACGTTTTCTGGTGGGCACAAGGACTATTTCTGTTGAAATACACCAGGAGTGCAACTTCTGAGTCATAACGTACATGAATGTTTAGCCTCAGTAGATATTGACAGTTTTCCAAAGTGAATGTGTCAATTTACAATTCCACCTAGAGAATATTTGTGGGCTCCAGTTATTCTATATCCTTGTCAATACTTGATATTGTCAGTATTTTGACTGTTATCCATTCTCCCCTTTCACAGATGGGTAAACTAACTGGGTCTAAAAGAGGTTAAATATTTTCAAAAATAACTTCCAAGTCTGAATCATAGGCTCTTCTCAGCATACCAGGCTATAAACTTTTACATTATGGGTTTCTAGCAATTGAAAAATCATACTAAATAAAAAGTTACTCCTCCTCAATGAATGGAATGGTACCTGTACCCTAATATGCAGATGTATTAGTCATCATTCAACATCATATCTTAATGCTGATGATTGTGGTGGTGTGGAGATTTAGTTGTTCCCTCTGGTCTAAGATATGTGCTAATAATATTTTTCTGTAGAGGACCAGATAATAAATATTTCAGGTCTTGTGCACTGTTTACAATTTCCTTTACTCCTAGTATGATCATAACCTTTTATACAGGTTGTTCTGGTTACTATTGCTGCATAACAAATTACTCTGCAAGTTAATGGCTTAAAATAATCATTTATATTCAGGATTCATCTAGCTGCTAAGTTCTTTGGGGTTTCTCATGATGCTGAAGTCAGATGCCAGTTGGGACACAGTCAGCTGAAAGCTATACTGGTGTGGAGACCCAAGAAGGCTCTTTCACATGGTTGGCAGTTACTAGTGGCTGTTGGGGTAGAACTCAGGTGGAGCTGTCAACCAGAGAAATTACACGTGGCCTTCCTAGCATGGTGGTCTCAGGTTAGGCAGAATTGTTACTTGATGGCTGCTTCCCTCAGAGTGAGCATCCCAAAAGTACCAGGTAGGTGCTTCTTGTTTTCTGAACTAGCTTTAGAAGTCAAAATAATTTCCACTGTATTCTATTGATCAAAACACTCACGAGGCCTCTCAGATTCAAGGGAGAAAACATAGTCTACATTTATCAATGAGAACAGCAGCCAGGTCACATGTGGAATAGGATATATCATTTTGGAAATTAAATCTGTCCCCAGGTGAATAAATGATGCAATCTGCATATAGATAGATATTCATTGGAACAATGTTGTTAATCAATGAGGTTTGCTTAAATAAATTGTGATAAATCCAAAAAATAAAATAATATGCAACTATTAAATGTATAAGGCAATTCTTTCGGCCAAGGTGGAGGCATAGGTAGATACACTTTATCTCTTTGCACAACCAAAAGAAGGACAACAACAAATTTAAAAACAAAAAACAACCAGAACTGCCAGAAAATTGAACTGTATGGAATTCGGACAACCAGGGAGTTAAAGACAAAACATTAATCCAGACTGGTAGGTAGGGTGGCGAAGGGCAGCTAGGGCAGAGAGGACATGTGAAGCAAGCCTGTGGCTGGTGGACTGGGGTGGGCAAGGCAGCGGCTGGTGGACTGGTTGGTCCATTTGTGTGCGGACAAACCAGGAGGAATAACTGGGGAGCAAGAGAGACTGTGCAAACCAGGGATCCAGAGCAGGAAAAGAAAGCCTCAAAACCTCTACTGGTAAAAACATATGGGTTTGTGGCAGCAGGAGAAACTGCCAGTCTCACAGGAGAGTTCGTTTGAGAGACCAGCAGGGTCTTAGAATGTACACAAACCCACCCACCCAGGAATCAGCACTGGAGGAGCCCAATTTGCTTGGGTAGCAGGGTAAGTGACTGAGAGTCTGCCAAGAGCCAAATAAGCAGCATTGTTCCCTCTCAGACCCCTCCCCCACATGCAGCACCACAAGGCAGTGACATGAGTTGTCTTGCCCTGGTGAATACCTAAGGCTCTGCTCCTCACAATGTAATAGGCATGCTGAGACAAAAAATGTGGCTCAAATGGAAGAATGGATCAAAGATCCAAAAATGGAACTAAGCGAAGAGATAGCCAACCTATCAGATGCAGAATTCAAAGAGTGGTAATCTAGATGCTCACAGAAATGGTAGAGAATGGTTGCAAAATGGAGGAAAAAGTGAAGGCTATGCAAAGTGAAATAACTCAAAATGTACAGGGAACGAACACTGAAGGGAAGGAAACTGGGACTCATCAATGATTTGGAGCAGAAAGAAGACATAAACATTCAACCAGAACAGAATGAAGAAATAAGAATTCAAAAAAAAAAAAAGAGGAGAGGCTAAGGAACCTGTGGGACGACTTTAAATGCTCCAACGTCCGAATCATAAGGGTGCCAGAAGGAGAAGAGGAAGATCAAGAAATTGAAAACTTATTTGAAAAAATAGTGAAGGAGAACTTCCCCAATCTGACAAAGGAAATAGACTTCCAGGAAGTTCAGGAAGCTCAGAGAGTCCCAAAGAAGCACACACCAAGGCACATCATCATTACATTACCCAAGATTAAAGATAACGAGAGAATCTTAAAAGCAGCAAGAGAAAAGGAGACAGTTACCTGCAAAGGAGTTCCCATAAGACAATCATCTGATTTCTCAAGAGAAACCTTACAGGCAAGAAGGGGCTGTAAAGAAGTACTCAAAATTATGAAAGGCAAGGACCTACATCCAAGATTACTCTATCCAGCAAAGCTATCATTTAGAGTGGAAAAGCAGATAAAGTACTTCCCAGATAATGTAAAGTTAAAGGAGTTCATCATCACCAAGCCCTTATTACATGAAATGTTAAAGGGACTTATCTAAGAAAAAGAAGATGATCAAAACTATGAACACTAAAATGACAACAAACTCACAACTATCAACAACTGAACCTAAAAAAATAAAAACAAAAACAAACTAAGTAAACAGGTAGAACAGGAACAGAATAACAGAAATGGAGATCACATGGAAGGTTACCAGCCAGGAGAGGGAGGGTGGGGAATGGGGGAAAAGATATAGGGAATAAGAAGCATAAAAGCTAGGTACAAAATAGACAGGGGGAGGTTAAGAATAGTACAGGAAAGGGAGAAGCCAAAGAACTTATATGTCCGACCCATGGACATGAACTAAGGGGGAATGCTGGTGGGATCTGGGGTGCAGGGCAGAGGGGAATAAAGGGGAGAAAAAATGGGACAACTGTAATAGCATAATCAATAAAATATATTTAAAAAACAAAATAAAATAAATATGAAAAAAGAGAAAATATATATAAGGCAATTCTATCTATACTGACATAGGAATGTGCTAAAGATATTCTTGAAGTGGAAGAATCAAGTAGCGGAACAATGTCTATGGTATAACTCCATTAAATATATAAATTGTGTATATGAAATAAGCATAGAAAAATGAATATACAACATACAGACCAATTTTCTACATTTGGTATTTGTGATTTTCTAAAATTTTAATAATTAACAGCATAGTTAACTTTTAGCTATACGTGTAAAGAAATGTTAAAATTTTCATAATTTTTGATCTGTCAATTCAGTTTCTCAGAATAAATCCAGAGAAAATGACCAGACAAGTGCACCAAGATATAAATACAAAAATATCTTTACTAGAGAAAAAAAAAAAACATATGATCTTACTTCAATCGGTTGTATAGCAAGTATATATAATAAAATACTTTGAAATCATCAAAATTATGACAGATTTTTAAAATAACTTTATTGACATATACTTGCCATACACTATAATTCATCTATTTAGAGTGCATAATTCAATGGTTTTTAGTTATTCACAGAGTTGTGCCACCATCACCACAATCAATCTTATAATATTTTTATCTCTCCCAAAAGATACCTTATACCCACTAACAGTCACTACCCATTTCACCCAATCTTTCCCCTCAGCCTTAGGTAACTACTAATATACTTTTGTCTCTATGGATATGCCTATTGTAGACATTTCATATTAATGAAATCATACCATATGTGGTCTTTTATGAATGACTCCTTTCACTTAACACGATGTTATCAGGTTCATCCATGTTTTAGAATGCACTTCATTCCATTTTTATTGCTAAATAATATTCCATTACACAGATATACCAATTTTTATCTATCTATTTATTTATTTGTTTAATCCTCACCTAAGGACATGTTTTTTGATTTTAGAGAGAGAGGAAGGGGTAAGAGAGAGAGAAATGTTGACGTGACAGAGAAACAGCGATCAGTTTCTCTCTCACATGTATGCCTGCCATACATGTTCCAACTGGGGATCGAACCCACAACCTAGGTATGTACCCTAACCGGGGACTGACTCCACAACCTTTTGGTGCACAGGACAGTGTTCTGACTAACTGAGCCATCCAGCTAAGGCCATGGATATACTGATTATTGAACCATTGATCATGTGATAGACATTTCAGATATTTACACTTTTTAAAAAAGTTTTTATTTATTTACTTCTTTTTTAGAAAGAGCAGAAAGGAGGGAGAAAGAGAGGGAGAGACACATCAGCATGTGGTTACCTCTCATGCGCCCCCAACTAGGGGCCTGGCCTGCAACCCAAGAACGTACCCTGACTGGGAATGGAACCAGTGACCCTTTGGTTCACAGGCCAGCACTCAGTCCACTGAGCCACACCAGCCAGGGCATATTTCCACTTTTTCATTATTATGAATAATGCCACCAAGAATATTTGCATACAAGTTTCCACATGGAAACATTTTTTCATCTCCCTTATGGACATCATTTTTTATTTCTTTTATGGAAAAACCTAGAAGGGGAAATGTCAAGTCATATGGTAACTCAATGTTTAACACTTTGAGAAACTGCCACTCAGGCTGTTTTCCACAGTGGCTGCACCATTTGACATTCCCACCATCACTGTATGATGGCTCCAATTTTTCTACATATTTGTCAGCACCTCTTATTGTCTGCCCTTTTTAAATATTTTTTAAAAAATTAATTTTTAGAGAAGGAGAGACAGAGAGGAAGGAAGAGAGAGAAAAAACATTCATTTGTTGTTCCACTTATTTATGCATTCACTGGTTGATTCTTGCCTGTGCCATGATTGTAGATGGAACCCACAACCTTGGCACATCAGGATGATGATCCAACCAACTGAGCAACCCAGCCAGGGCAGTTGTCCTTTTGATTATACCCATCCTAGTGTATATAAAGTGGTATATCATTGTAGTGTTGATTTGCATTTCCCTGATGGCTAGTGATGTTGAACATCATGCTTATTGGCTATTTGCATATTCTTTGTAGACATATCAATTCAGATTCTTTGCATATTTTCTTAAAATTTATTTTTAAATTATAGTTGACATACAATATTATATTAGTTTCAGGTGTACAACATAGTGATTAGACATGTATATACCTTATAAAGTGATCACCATGATAACTCTAGTAACAATCTGTCACCATACAAAGTTATTATGGTATTATTGACTATATTTCTTATGCTGTACATTACATAACTTATTTTGTAACTGTCTTTGCCCATTTTTAAATCAGGTTATTTGGGTTTTTAAAAAATTGAGTTGTAAGAGTTCTTTATATATTCTACATGTAAGTCCCTTATCAGAGATATATTACTTTCAAAATTTTTCACCTATTCTGAGGGTTGTCTTTCCACTTTCTTAATGGTGTTCTTTAAATCATAAAAAGTTTTGCATTTTGGCAAAGTCCCATTTATCTATAGTTCTTTTGTTGCTTGAGCTTTTGGTGTCCTATCTAATAAACCATTGCCTAATCCAAGATCATGAATTATACCTCTATTTTCTTCAAAGCACTTAAGAGGTTTAGCTCTTACATTTAGGACTTGGATTTATTTTTAGTTAAATTTTGTATGTGGTGTGATATGGGAATGCAAATAACCTTTTTGGTATGTGAATAGGTAGTTGTAACAGCATCATTTGTTGAAAGAGCAATTCTTTTACCATTGGATTTTCTTGGCACTCTGGTTGAAAAAATCGGTTGACTGTAAATTTAAGGGTTCATCTGGACTCTCAATTCTATTCCATTAGTCTATATGCCCTCATGCCACTATGATACCATCTTGATTCCTATAGCTTTATAATAAGTTTTGAAATCTGAAAGTGTGAGGCCTCTAACTTTTTTTATTTTCCAAGATTGTCTACTGAGTTCCTTGCCTTTTCATATGAATTTTGGGAGCACTTTGTCAACTTCTGCAAAGAAGCCAGCTGAGATTTTCCTAGAGATTGTGTTGAGTCTGTAGATCAATTTGGGAAATACTGCCCATCTTACCAATCTTAAGTCTTCTTATCTATGAACATAGGCTGTATTTCAATTTATTTAGTTATTCTTTAATTTTTCAATAATGGTTATAGTTTTTATGCTAAATTGCTGAATTCATTAGTTCTCATAGTTCTTTGGTGGGTTCCTTGAGATTTTCTATATACAAAACCAGGTCATCTGCAAATGAAGAAAGTTTTACTTGTCCCCTTCCAACCTAGATGCCCTCTTATTTCATTTTCTTGTTTACTCTGAAAATAATTCGAGGATATATCAGGAAATAAGGTTACTTTCCTTTAACTATTTAACTAATTATATAAACATAATTTCTGTAATAACCCGTTTTTTACAACTGATCAGAAATCCTTCTTTATCATGTATCAAACCCTTTTATACTTGGGGATGTTAGTGGGCTCTGTTTTATTCCTCTTGCTATGCTTATTCCAGTACTAAACTGAGTTAAGATTGTAGCTTTATAAATCATTCTGCCTCCTTGAAATGTGAAATCCATATCAGCTAAGATCATGTAGGTAGCACAGTATTGGGCACATAGGCGGCATTCCCTAGAGAGCCATATCACATTCTGTGGTTATACATTGTGCCTCACCACCCAGAGTAATTTAGGATTAAGGATAGTTAATAATTTCATTTACTGTGTATTGAGCACCCAACATAAAAAAGATTATTTGTTTTCTAAACCAAACATCCAAAATTAATCAGGGTAAACAAATGCACTAGGAAGATTATGTAACTAAATCTGTACTGATGGGCAATTGTGATGTTCCATTTTTTCCATTATAAACAAAGCCTACAGACTCACTTCTATAGCCTAGTTCCAGCAAAGAATAAATGTATAATGAACAATTGTTATGGGAATTTTAAAATATAAAATATTTTAAAACATAGCATTATATTTTAATAAGTTCCTAATTATCTCCCTGGGTAAATATTACAAGTGGAATTACTGAGCCAAAATATAAAATATTTTTATTTTTAAATAATATACAAAATTGCCCTTCAGAAAAATTTTACCAATGCACTCAACAAGGGCAGGGAAGAGCGCATGTGTTTCCCAATCCCTCAACAAATCTAGTCCACATTTTCATATAATTAAAGCTATCACTGTTTTCCTGACATTTTCATCTCTTTGTTATTATTTTTTTAAGTTTTCCATACAAGAAGCCTATGTGGAAATGGAGGCTACTTATCCCGAACTTGTTATACAGCAAGAGAGTCAGCTACTATCACTTGCGTTTGGCAGAAACTTAAAGGCAGTCAGTAGAATGGGAAAGCTTTAGAATGAAAGCAGAAAAGACTTCAGGCCTGACTGGAGGTTGTTGGCATGGGGAAAACTGGAGGAACGCTAACTAGAAGCAACGCATTTTGTATGATTGAGTTGGCTGCAGTCATTGATCGAATCCTGAAGTTTGAAGCAGAGGCTGTGGTTTGGCTTCCTGGGTTGCTGGCGGCAGAACTTGTGGATCACAGTTCTATTGTCATATATGGTTTGGTCATTGTCTGTGTTAAATCCGATTGTTGTTGTTTTTTTATTCTGCTTCAAGTATAATTTCATTTAGATTTAAATACTAATTCCTTAGAAAATTTGTGCATTTGTGCATGTCAGAAAAAAGGAACATTTCATTTTGAGGGGAATATTTTTCCTGTTTTTTTTTAACGTCAAATTCTACTCTTTGTACAATATTAAAGTTAACATTCATACTATTTGATGGGGTGGGTCCATGTTCTTTCCATGGAATTTAAGAGCAACATTGCCAAACTCCTCCCCTGGACCGCTCAACGTATTGAAGAATAAAACGTCCGTACGGTTTTTATTAAAATTCTTTCTTTGACCAACTTCTCAAGAAGAGGTAAAGGACAAAAGGGCCCAGAGAGGTAAAGGAGGACCTGCCTGAGACAGGCAGTGTGTGGCTGACAGATGCCGGCTAGTGGGCAGAGTTGTGGCTGGGCCGGGCTCAAGTGACGTAAAGCTCACGTGACCTCCTGGGTGCAGTTGTGGGCACCAGTCCGGGTCCCTCCTTCCTTAGCTGCGGTCGGACCCTGAGCAGTCTGCGGACTCCTAATTGTTGTTCCAGGTTCTTGCAGGTCAGTGCGACGGCCTTTGTCTTTACCTTTGAACACCAGAATACGCAAGAAGGAAGAGGCACAGGAAAGAAAAAGGTTGCGGATGGGGTTGGGGTCGGGGTCGGGGTCGGGATCGAGGGAAGCCAGTCCCAGTGTAGAGATGGCGGTGGGGAAAAGACCTAAGAGGGAGCGAGCGGCCAACGGGCAGAGGGTGGGGAAGGCGGACACTCCCAAGTACCCAAGCCCCCTTTCTCTGAACAGCCTCCTCGCTAACCTCCGTCCATTTTGGAGCCAGAGCTGGTGAGCTGGGGGTCGCCTCAGCTGTGAGACAGTGGAAATAAACCCCGCCTCCAACCCCGTACGTAGAGAAAAAAATTGACCTTAAGGGTGGGGAGGCGAGTTGCTTCCAGGGGAGAAGGACGCAGAGATCCAAAATTAGTGTGGAAAATATCCTGGTCTGGCGCTGGAGGCGAGAAAAGAAATGGCGTCTCGGGCGAGGGGGATGGAGGAGGAGGGGGAGGAAAGTGTTGGGTGAGTAGGGCCGCAATTAGGAAAGGGACCGGAGTCCATCTGCATCCACCGAACACCCAGCTCCTGTCTCCTGTCTGTCTGCAGGTCTGCGTGTCTGTTCTCAGCGCTCTGCTAAGCTAGAAAAGGAGGAGCCTCTCCCAAATTCCCGCAGGTCAGTGAAGGAGGGGTGTCCCTCGACAGAGACCCAGAGGTG